>JBAMJR010000003.1:0-152500 GCA_038501785.1 Myoxocephalus aenaeus | reverse complement strand
TGCAGACTAGAGGAGAAGACTTCTGCGTCACCTCTTCACCTGAAAGGAGGAACAACATGTTATTTCATCATCTGTCTCTCCAACTGTTCCACTAAACGAGACTTCAGAATAAAACCGAGTGGCACGTTTTCCAAAACATTTCCTGCTGCAGGAAAACAGCCGTTCTGGACACTGAAGCACGAGATGTTGTAAATAATAAGAACACACACATATATATATATATATATATATATATATATATATATATATATATATATATATATATATATATATATATATAGTGACCTACGGTGTTGAACACGTCCTCCTCCTGTCCCGCGCAGCGTCTCTCCGGACGGGGAGCGCGTCACTCCAGACTCCGTTCAGGAAACTACACGTTTAAGGGGCATCGCTTATGATTGGATGGAATTAGACTGTTTTTTAGAAAGCATAACGCATTATTATAATGTAGTGCACGGTTGAATGGCAACAGCAAATCATTTGAATAACATTTAAATGTTTCCACGGCGCTTAGGCTTTACCCTTCCCTGACACAACACTCTCTGAACTTGTGTTTATAAAGTTGATGACGACACATTCGAGTCAGAAGACGCATTTAAAAGTGTTGAATCGAGCACGCGCCTCGGCGGACACGTAAGTAAACTGTTAGTTTGCCATAATATGAATGGGGTTCTGACGTCACCGTGTCTGTGTGCGCGCTCGGCCGCGCGTGAACTTATGACACCTGTTTGTCTCGCGCGCTCCGGCGCACTGTCGACTCTGACATGAAATGAGTTTCTGGGTATATTTTTAGTTTTGTTCTTAACTTAATAACGCTGATGGATTTTAACATTTACTATTTGTTGATCATGTTGATGAATTCAGTTAATGATTTGACTATAGATTCTGATCAATGAACATATTAATATATATATATATATATATATATATATATATATATATATATATATATATATGTTACTCCTTCCCTTACTGACCTGATCCTCTGACTTTTCCTCTAGCGCCACCTTGAGGTTGTCATTTTCAGCATGAGCTCATTATATAGTTTGGTTCAGACGTTCATGTTCCCAGAGGATGAATATTAATAACTTTTCATCCTCATATGAATCATGTAATCGATGCTCCTGTTGATTATGACCAAACACCTGAACCATGAATGAGTTCACAGCTTAAATATGAAAGTTCCCTTGTTGGGGTCAGACACACACACACACACACACACACACACACAGATACATACACACACACACACACACACACACACACACACACAGATACACACACACACACACATATTCATGTTCCCAGGCCCATCATGAGCTCCCCCATGTTCTTGTTGTGCGATTACCGATCAAAGAAACCAGGTCCAGGTTCAGGTGGCGTGAAGGTTCAATCTGGGACCAGGAACAGATAGTGAACTGGATCCGGCCGCAGGACTCAGACTGAAACAAAGCCCCGCTTCAGACAGAGAGACGCCCAGAGGAAACATGCAAATGAGGCATCCAGTCCTCCTTTTAGAGCGTTACTGAGCAGAGGAGCATGCGGGCCGAGCTCTGACCCCGAGATGCAGAGGATGGAACAGCTGGACCAGGTGGACCAGGACCTGCAGCTGGACCAGGACCTGCAGGTGGACCAGGTGGACCAGGACCTGCAGCTGGACCAGGACCTGCAGGTGGACCAGGTGGACCAGGACCTGCAGGTGGACCAGGACCTGCAGGTGGACCAGGTGGGCCTGCAGCTGGGGGTCTCGGAGGGCGGCCTGAAGGAGCTGGTGCTGCGGTGGTTCAATGACAGCCAGGCGGTCCTCCTCCACAACGGAAGCTTCCCGGACTGGTTCAAAGGCTTCTCCACGCGAAGGTGAGGGGACGACGCGTTTGAGTTCGTGGGAATTAAGAAACTCGCTTCTTTCTGCTTCTGATGAGGTTGTGTCATTTTAATTGTAATGTATTTTAATGTAGATTTCTGCAGGATGCTTCTGTGTGTTTATTGTTATTGTTCTGCAGTGGTGGACGGAACGTAACTAGTACTTTTATTAAAGTATGTGTACTTTAAATGAGTATTTCATACAGATGATTTTTACTGCACTCGATTTGTTTGACAGCTTTAGTGACGGTATAAAAAATAATGAAACAGCTCCACCATGGAAAATACTCCAGACTCATAAATACATCATAATCATCTGCTAATAAAACATAGTATACCACTCTAAGTACTACTGCTCATAATACTAGCTGCCTGTACTTTACTTACATTTTCAATGTCAGACTTTTAGCTTTACATTTAAATGTGGTATTTTTTATATTGCATATTTCTACTTTTCTTAATTAAATTCTCTAAATACGTCTTTCACCACTGAGGTTATGTGCTCAACATTCTGATGGTAATTCAAGGGTTTTATGAAGTGAAGGCTATTCTATCATTTAAAACTCAAACATGGTGCGGATTTCATAGGCTTCATATACACTGAGGTCTATACAGGACCAGGACTACTGAGGTCTATACAGGACCAGGACTACTGAGGTCTATAGAGGACCAGGACTACTGAGGTCTATACAGGACCAGGACTACTGAGGTCTATACAGGACCAGGACTACACTGAGGTCTATAGAGGACCAGGACTACACTGAGGTCTATAGAGGACCAGGACTACTGAGGTCTATAGAGGACCAGGACTACACTGAGGTCTATAGAGGACCAGGACTAGACTGAGGTCTATAGAGGACCAGGACTACACTGAGGTATATAGAAGACCAGGACTAGACTGAGGTCTATAGAGGACCAGGACTACACTGAGGTCTATAGAGGACCAGGACTAGACTGAGGTCTATAGAGGACCAGGACTAGACTGAGGTCTATAGAGGACCAGGACTACACTGAGGTATATAGAAGACCAGGACTAGACTGAAGTCTGTACAGGACCAGGACTACTGGAGGACCAGGACTACTGGAGGACCAGGACTAACCTGAGGTCTATAGAGGACCAGGACTACACTGAGGTCTATAGAGGACCAGGACTACACTGAGGTCTATAGAGAAACAGGACTACACTGAGGTCTATAGAGGACCGGGACTAGACTGAGGTCTATAGAGGACCAGGACTAGACTGAGGTCTATACAGGACCAGGACTAGACTGAGGTATATAGAGGACCAGGACTACTGAGGTCTATAGAGGACCAGGACTACTGAGGTCTATAAAGGACCATTTTCAGAACAAGTCTGCTGAGTCCCCAGAAGCTCCTGGTCCCATCAGGACCTCCGGGTGCATCAATTCCCATGAATTCAGACTAAGACTGTAGTTCTCATTATTCAAAAGGTCTGAAAGCCGTGACGCTCGTCTTCCAGGCATGAAGGCTGTTAGCGGAGTGAATAATCCTAATAATACTGGACTGGATCAAACACTCCAGGTGTAACAGCTGCTCATCCCTCACAGAAAACAGAGGTTTCGTGACACGGTGAGTTATTTTCAAGCCTAATTTGACTAACCGGTTGTGTGTCTCTCTCGGCCTGCAGGGACACGGAGGATCTCCTGAGAGATAAAGCTCCGGGCTGTTTTCTCATCCGCCTCAGTGACAAAGTCATCGGCTTCATCCTGTCCTACAAGTGAGGGAAACAAAACCCCCCAAAAACACACCGTGCGGTCGCATCTTTGCTGGCCTTTCTGAATTCACCTCACCGGTCGTTGCTTTTTTGTTCCCCTTTCTGAAAAAAGGGGTCAAGACCGGTGCCGCCATTTTGTCATCACCCAGAATGAAGACGGACAGTTCGTCGTCTCAGGAGACCGGCGGACACACGGAAGTCTCCCTGAGCTGATCCAGCACTACCGGACCAGCCCCATCCAGCCCTTTGGGGAACACCTGACCTCCAGCTGGGTGGAGGTGAGGAGGGGTCTGTTTTACCTGAATACACACTTTACATGTTTACAGTAAATGTGGTTTTATTCACTGTTTTGACGCGTTTTCTTAAGACTCAAATGTAAGTAACTATTGGACTGATTTTCAAGAAATTTGGTTCCGGCATTCACGATCCTCATGCTGCGTTCACACCAAAAGAGTTGCGAATTATTCGCACGAGTCGATTACATATAAAGTCAATGCACAGACACGAATGGTTGCGAAAAAGCAAATTTTCGAAAATTTGCTTTTTGGCAACGCTTTTTGGCAACGCTTTGCTTTTTGGCAATGCTTTGCTTTTTGGTAACGCTTTTTTGCAACGCTTTTTTGCCCGAGTTGAAATATTCAACTTCATTCGGCTTCATTCAGACGCAGGTCGGAGCTGTGTGTGCCCACGGATAATATTATGAACTCAGACACGATGGCGTTTGATCTTCCAACGTTTGTGGGACTTCCACAACAAGTATAAAGCAGAACTAGTGGTTATTTCAATGGTGGATGGCGAGTTAAGCCACGGAAAAGCCGCGCCCCCGTTCCGCCGCGAAAAGGCGAATGACGCCAATTTACCACATAAAGTAAAGCGAGTAAACTCAGGCGAAAAAACGTTGACTTTCGTGGTTACATTTTTATAGAGACAAAGGTCTCAGCTCTCCGGAAAAAAAACGTGAAGGCACTTTATCAGAGGGCTTTCAAGCAAAATAACTTTTTTTTTAGAATTCTTGTCATCAGAAACGTGCAAAAAACAAGATTGAAAATACACCAATTGTAAGAGTATCATGTTTTCTGTATTGTTAAAAATACAATCATGTAGGCAATAAATGTGTCGTGTGCATTTCCAAATGACATAACGTGCCAAAGTGTTGATCTAAGTTTAACGACGGTAGATTTAAATGATGACAACACAATGCAGCCACTCTGGGAAGCCATGACAGGCACAGACGTTATGGGTGGTTTAATTTGACTGGTGCCCACATCATTTACATGGCGAAGAGACAATAACGCTGGTTGTCATTGACAGGTAAACACAGGTGAGCTGTACGACGTGGTGAACTACAAGGCCAAAGGGAAGTCCGGGCTGAGCGTTCAAGCTCTGCGGACCCTGTGGGACCAGAAACACGGTCCTCCTGGCGACGCCGGCAACAACCAGAGGGTTCAGCGGCAAAGCGCCGCGCCGGCAGTTCATCCGCCTGCGCTGCCGCTGAAATCCAAGAGCAGAAAGCTGAAGGGAACGGTGTCCGTGGGCACAATGTCCCTCGTACAGGTATGATGGATTAAATGTTTGTACACCTTCAAAGTTCTGACCTTCATCCAAAAGGTGTTGGTCCGAACACCCTTTGTAGTGGTGGAAGACATATTCAGATATTCAGAAAGTATTGAGCACGGATATAAAACAGGATTTGAAAGCACAGTCCCATGCAAATAAACGCAACAGGGTGGTCAGTATATGGCCGTATAAAATAAACCGACTTCCTCATGTGGAGGACTCACTGTGCAGAGGTTTTACAGCAACAACTAAAAGAAGCAGTGCAGAGTAAATGAATAACATCGAAACTCTCTTAGAAAATAAAAGCATTGGTGTCAACAGACGAGTGACAACTTTGTTTGGCTCATTTTCATGTAGAAGTCTATGCTTCATGTGTTAAAGCTGCATTCTCTCTCCTGACCACCAGGGGGCGACTCCTCTGGTTGTATAGAAGTCTATGCTTCATGTGTTAAAGCTGCATTCTCTCTCCTGACCACCAGGGGGCGACTCCTCTGGTTGTATAGAAGTCTATGCTTCATGTGTTAAAGCTTCATTCTCTCTCCTGACCACCAGGGGGTGACTCCTCTGGTTGTATAGAAGTCTATGCTTCATGTGTTAAAGCTTCATTCTCTCTACTGACCACCAGGGGGCGACTCCTCTGGTTGTATAGAAGTCTATATAAATGACTCTACTTCTCTTGATGTATTCCCTCAGTAAACATTGTAAACATGAGTTTATGTCTCAATCTCTAGTTTCAAGTCTTCTTCAATACAGCATGATGTTCATTTAGTAAATTATGGTCATTTAGAGTCAAACAGACCATAAAGCAGTGGATGCTTTAGGGGCGGGGCTACAAGGTGATTGACAGGTCTGGGAGTTGTGTGTTTTCGTCTTACAACTTTAACCCTTTCAAAGGGACTAATATACAAACTTCTTACATCCAGTCTGTGGTTCCTGGTCCAATGGTATCGAGCAGCGACCATTGGACCAAGTGGAGAGAGTGTTTGTTCTGGGTTCATGTCCTTCAGGGCGTTCCTCCGGTCCCAAAGAGAGGCCTCCTTCTGGGCTCCACCCTGAGCGGATCTTTGCCCGACACAACGTCCCAAACCCGGAGCGACCCGGACGGATCCGAGGGAGTCCAAGGAAACACAAACCCGGCGCTGATGTCCGACAGACACCCTTTGACCACCGCTCACACCGTCTACCCGGAGACCCGGAGCACATCTCTACCCATGCTGAACCACGGCCACATGGAGGAGGACGAGGAGGACGAGGAGGAGGACGAGCTCGGGAGTCCCTACTCTTCTCTGCACAGGACCACATGTCTCACCTATTCCCTCCACGAGCCCAGAGACGGCCCGAGGTCCCGGTCCAACCCGCTGTACCAGACCTCTGCGGGTTCCTCTCCGCAGGGGAACGCCACGTACTCCGAGGTTCCCCGGAGGCCGCCGCCCGACGACACCTACGAGGCGATCCCAGGTCACACCTACGAGTCCCTGGAGGACATGAAGACCAGGAACCCCCCGTCCACCTGGGGGAAGAACGTAAGTCACAGAGAAAAGTCAGAGCATAAATGTTATCGAAAGCACGAGTGTAACGTCCATCTCTTCTTTCTGTCGGCAGTACGTGACGTGGAAGAAATTCCTCCCCGATTCCAGGAAGAAATAAAATGGACTCAGCGACTGTTTTGATATTTTGTTAACTGACAGAAATGAAATGTCACAAATAAATGTCCTGAAGATGATGTTTTATGAAGGAGAGTCATGTAGAATACAGATGTTTAAACACTGCACAAGTTATTATAAGAAAGTTAGCTTCCTTTCAATTTTACATGTTTTGTAATAAACAAAATTAAGACAGTTGTTCTATAATTTGCATTTAGATTTTTAAGTTATTATTATTATTATTGTAGTGACTGATCTCCGCTAGTCACTCGGCTGGGCGCGGGAGAGGTCCTGTTTCCTACGCGCTTGCTTACAGGTGAGAGTCCAGGCCGTAAAAGTAAATCATCTTTCAGCGAGAGGTTTGTGTCCCTTTTCATCTTGAGCTCATATTTACCTTTTTATTTTTTGACTGCATTTATTTATGTATATATATTTATACATACACATATATATATATATATATATATTTATACATACACACATATATATATATATATATATATATATATATATATATATATATATATATATTTATGAAAACATTTTAAAAACACATAAAAAAAATAATATATATATGAATAAATAAATCCAGTTTTTTATGTGTTGGAAATGTTTTTATATATACATATAAATATGGATTTAGTTATGCATATATATTTATATGTATATATAAAAACATTATATATTATAATGCATATATACAAAATATATATATGCATAAATAAATCCATATTTATATATATAAAAAATATATATAAATATGGATTTAATTATGCATATATATATTTTAATTATATACATATAAAAATATGGATGTATTTATGCATATAAATAAAAAGGTAAATATATATATATGCATAAATAAATCCATATTTATATGTATAAATATATATATAAATATGGATATATATATATATATATATATACATATATATACATACATATATGCATAAATAAATCCATATATATATATATATATATATATGTATTTAAAAAAACACTTCCAACACTGCCTCGCAAACGAAAATGACAATCAGACCAATTCATTATGTTTCATCCCCTCTGGTCTGACAGTCTGCTTTTTAAATTACAGAGAGAACGTTCTGCAGTTATAACACAGAACAATGTTCCTGCGTTTCATTAACTCTGGTGTGTGTTCTACTTGTTGTTGTGTGTTTAAAGGGGAACATTAAAGTGTCCATGTGGACTTTACTGCACATGTTTAAAGTCTCTGCTTCATTCATCTGAGAGCTACACCGTGTCAGCGCTGATGAGCTGTAGATGATCGCTTCAAACAGGATATCACAATATGAATTACAAACTTTCCTCGTCAGTTAAAAACTGTATTTTGCCTCTAAAAATGGAAATAAACTAACGTTACTCCGTGTAACAGGAAAATATGGCGAACATTATTAATATTATATTTACTGTAACTGATTTCACAATAACAGTTTGGGTACAAATATATATACACACTCATACATATTGAATACACATATATATATATATATATATATATATATATATATATATATATATATATATATATATATATGTATATATATATATATATATATATATATAAAAACATATATATATACATACATAGATACACACTCAATATATATATATATAAATATATACACACGCATATATATTTAATACATTTATTGATATATATATAATAAAGAATATAAGAGAAATAATATAATAAATTATTATTATTTTGTTTATTAACTGGATATACAGCTCCACCTCCCGCCCACCAGATGTCAGAGTTCTCTCTGTGTGCTGCCGGAATAGAAGCGGCAGAAGAAGAAGACAACCCGGAAGTGCGGCTCCCAAACAGATTCCCGTTGGAAGAGAGAAACACAGCAGATCGCCTTCCTTTCACTAACAGCTGCCAAACCTCGGACCTCCCGCTGAGACGATGGGCACCAGAGACGACGAGTATGACTACCTGTTCAAAGGTAAAGAGAAACGGGGTTTCCCGGTCGCTGTCCGACGGGCCCGCTGGTTACCTGACAGCTTAGCTTTAGCCGCCGTGCTCCTTTTGTCTCCCCCGCGAGCCTTTCCGAGGAACGTCAGCGCGCGCGAGCCATTTATTCGCCTCGCGACGGTCAGCGGGCGGGAAATGAGCAGCGATCCGTGACGTTCCGGTGCTTTACCGGCAAAGAAAAGACGGTTAACGTGAGCGGTTAGCTGCCGCTAGCTCGCTAATCAGCGGGCGCGGACACACCTCACGTTAACCCGTTATCTCCCTTCACGTTACCGGTTACCTCTCCTCACGTTACCGGTTAACTCCGTCTCTCCTCATGTGTTTAACTCCCTCTCTCCTCATGTGTTTAACTCTCTCTCTCTCTCTCTCTCATGTGTTTAACTCCCCCTCTCCTCATGTGTTTAACTCCCCCTCTCATGTGTTTAACTCCCTCTCTCTCCTCATGTGTTTAACTCCCTCTCTCCTCATGTGTTTAACTCCCTCTCTCTCCCCATGTGTTTAACTCCCTCTCTCTCCTCATGTGTTTAACTCCCCCTCTCTCCTCATGTGTTTAACTCCCTCTCTCCTCATGTGTTTAACTCCCTCTCTCCTCATGTGTTTAACTTCCTCTCTCTCCTCATGTGTTTAACTCCCTCTCTCTCCTCATGTGTTTAACTCCCTCTCTCTCCTCATGTGTTTAACTCCCTCTCTCTCCTCATGTGTTTAACTCCCCCTCTCTCCTCATGTGTTTAACTCCCTCTCTCTCCTCATGTGTTTAACTCCCTCTCTCTCCTCATGTGTTTAACTCCCTCTCTCTCCTCATGTGTTTAACTCCCTCTCTCTCCCCATGTGTTTAACTCCCTCTCTCTCCCCATGTGTTTAACTCCCTCTCTCTCCCCATGTGTTTAACTCCCTCTCTCTCCCCATGTGTTTAACTCCCTCTCTCTCCTCATGTGTTTAACTCCCTCTCTCTCCTCATGTGTTTAACTCCCTCTCTCTCCCCATGTGTTCAACTCCCTCTCTCTCCTCATGTGTTTAACTCCCTCTCTCCCCAGTGGTCCTCATCGGGGACTCGGGCGTGGGAAAGAGCAACCTGCTGTCCCGCTTCACCCGCAATGAGTTCAACCTGGAGAGCAAGAGCACCATCGGGGTCGAGTTCGCGACCCGCAGCATCCAGGTGGACGGCAAGACGGTGAAGGCCCAGATCTGGGACACGGCCGGCCAGGAGCGCTACCGGGCCATCACGTCGGCGTGAGTACGGCGGTTCGATGCCGCGGCTCAAAGGACGCCGACCGGCTCTTTTCTGCCACGATTCTTTGCCTATAAACTGTTCGTTAAAAGTCAACATTTACCTTCAGCCAGTCCTCATTTTCACTGAGCAGAGCCTGAACGTATCATGAGAACGTTATCATTTACCTTCAGCCAGTACTCATGTTCACTGAGCGGAGCCTGAACGCATCATGAGAACGTTATCATTTACCTTCAGCCAGTACTCATGTTCACTGAGCAGAGCCTGAACGCATCATGAGAACGTTATCATTTACCTTCAGCCAGTACTCATGTTCACTGAGCGGAGCCTGAACGCATCACGAGAACGTTATCGTTTACCTTCAGCCCAGTACTCACGTTCACTGAGCAGAGCCTGAACGTATCATGAGAACGTTATCATTTACCTTCAGCCAGTACTCATGTTCACTGAGCGGAGCCTGAACGCATCATGAGAACGTTATCATTTACCTTCAGCCCAGTACTCATGTTCACTGAGCAGAGCCTGAACGCATCATGAGAACGTTATCATTTACCTTCAGCCAGTACTCATGTTCACTGAGCAGAGCCTGAACGCATCATGAGAACGTTATCATTTACCTTCAGCCCAGTACTCATGTTCACTGAGCAGAGCCTGAACGCATCATGAGAACGTTATCATTTACCTTCAGCCAGTACTCATGTTCACTGAGCAGAGCCTGAACGCATCATGAGAACGTTATCATTTACCTTCAGCCCAGTACTCATGTTCACTGAGCGGAGCCTGAACGCATCATGAGAACGTCATCGTTTACCTTTAGCCAGTACTCGCGTTCACTGAGCAGAGCCTGAACGCATCATGAGAACGTTATCATTTACCTTCAGCCAGTACTCATGTTCACTGAGCAGAGCCTGAACGCATCATGAGAACGTCATCGTTTACCTTTAGCCAGTACTCGCGTTCACTGAGCGGAGCCTGAACGCATCATGAGAACGTTATCATTTACCTTCAGCCCAGTACTCATGTTCACTGAGCGGAGCCTGAACGCATCATGAGAACGTTATCGTTTACCTTCAGCCAGTACTCATGTTCACTGAGCGGAGCCTGAACGCATCATGAGAACGTTATCGTTTACCTTCAGCCAGTACTCATGTTCACTGAGCAGAGCCTGAACGCATCATGAGAACGTTATCGTTTACCTTCAGCCCAGTACTCATTTTCACTGAGCGGAGCCTGAACGCATCATGAGAACGTTATCATTTACCTTCAGCCCAGTACTCATTTTCACTGAGCAGAGCCTGAATGCATCATCATGTAACTGAAGTGAACCTCCGTACATTAGCTTTTAGCCGCTAACTATACTTAGCCGTCCTCGGCTAACAGAAATCACAGTCCGGATCTCTCGATCTCATTATTTATTTATTTTTACTTAATTCCACGTTTCCATGACCACAGCGCCCTCTACCGCCTTTCTGCAGGTACTACCGCGGCGCGGTGGGCGCTCTCCTCGTCTACGACATCGCCAAGCATCTAACGTACGAGAACGTGGAGCGCTGGCTGAAGGAGCTGAGGGACCACGCCGACAGCAACATCGTCATCATGCTGGTCGGCAACAAGAGCGACCTGCGCCACCTGCGGGCCGTGCCCACCGACGAGGCGCGGGCCTTCGCCGGTGAGACTGGAGCCTATCTTTATTATTATTTACCCACAAACCCCTTCTTTGAGGAACAGAATTATCGGCCATTTTAGATTCATGTTATAGCTGAAAATTATTATTGTCAATTAGAGGAGCAACGGATTTTAAAAGGGAGAACATATAACTTTTATAGATTCCTGATTGTTTTTTTTGCCGCTGATACTAATTATTGATCATTGATGATCCATATGAACAGATATAGATCTCTTTGTTTGATCATCAGCTGGTCTACAAGGATCCATCGGCCCTAAAACCATTTAAACAGTCAAACTTACAAAATGTTGTACTTTTACTTTGGTTTAGTCTTCATAAAAAAACACACTTCAAATAAGTAATAAAATATATTATTTTATATTCATCATTGGGCTTAATTAAGTCTAAAAATTTGCTTTTAGGAAGTTAAACATCATAATTCATCTCTAACATCTATTTTATATTCATGTGAAAACATCTGGATTTATTCTAGTTAATCACCAACACTACATTTTACTAGATTACAAGTGAATGCACCACGAGAACGTTATCATTTACCTCAGTGTTCGTACGGTCATGAAAAACCTGGAAAAGTCATGGAATTTTTTAATGGTCATTTCCAGGCCTGGAAAAGTCATGGAAAAAAATAAAATCCCAAAGGTTTTGGAAAAGTCATGGAAATGTGTTGTATTCATATGTTCATGTTGTTCATTTAGTTTGAAATAATTAATATGCTTTTACAAGAAATGTATAAGCAGGCATACGCTCTCATACTCAGACCGCTTCCCTGAGCTCCTGTGATAGCATCACTAGCTCGGTTCGCGAGCGGTCGAGATAATCCACTATGCCAGGGAAGTGTAGTCAACCATGCTTGGCTACAAGCGACATCAGAGCGCTGCTGCTAGCGGAGCTACAGCTAGCGGAGCTGCTGCTAGCGGAGCTACAGCTAGCGGAGCTGCTGCTAGCGGAGCTACAGCTAGCGGAGCTGCTGCTAGCGGAGCTACAGCTAGCGGAGCTGCTGCTAGCGGAGCTACAGCTAGCGGAGCTACAGCTAGCGGAGCTACAGCTAGCGGAGCTACAGCTAGCGGAGCTACAGCTAGCGGAGCTACAGCGACCCCGTCACCGGCTTTCTCGCCACAGCGAGGCCAACTGCTACGCCGAGCGTGCCGCTCGCTTCGGCTAACGAAAACCTCCTTACTGCGGAGGTAATGTGGGCACTGATGGTTGCCAACTCACATTTTTCTTTTAGATCATCCATTGCGAAAGCAAATGTTCATATCGCTGCTCGCTCCCCGCTGTAAGAGCCTCACGTTGGCCAACGTGTTGACGCAAACGGCCTGGAGTTGGTTGCCAACTCAACGTTTTGTAAAAATTTGCACTAAAAGGGAACGCAATGTGTGCGCTAGCTGGATGCTACTGAATGCATGTCAACCAGGGTGTATACATGTTTATTCTTTTAATCAAACTATTGTCTCATTCATTTGTGTCATTTAAGGTTTACTGTATGCTTTGTATTCTCATTGTTGGTTTAAATACTACATTTACTCACTTTTTACTGTTTACACCCAGATTTCACTGAATGTTTGCTCATGGACATTTGGTTTAAAGTCATGGAAAAGTCATGAATCCATTGGTCAGAATGTGTAAGAACCCTGTACCTTCAGCCAGTACTCCTGTTCACTGAGCGGAGCCTGAACGCACCACGAGAACGTTATCTGTAACGGTGGCTTGTTCGCGGTCAGACCGAGCCGCTATCTGAGGAATGTTTCCTATTTATTTAACCTCTTATTTAACTTGTGTCCTGCAGAGAAGAACGGTTTGTCTTTCCTGGAGACGTCGGCTCTGGACTCCACCAACGTCGAGACGGCCTTCCAGACCATCCTGACAGGTAACGTGTACAGGATTTAATTTGAATTTACCATTTAAAGAAAAGTTACAAAATGTTTGTTTATGCTGTCAATGATTTAATGGTCATTTTAAAAAATACATTAAAATCTACTAATCTAGTCTCTACTTGGTTCTTCTGTACGTTAATTTAGAATATTAATATTATTCCTGGAGCAGGTTCTCCACTTTAAACTCCAGGAAATATAATATTTTACTGTGAGATGCATCATTTCCAGCTGAATGTGACACTTTAAATAGTTTAAAAAATAATAAGTTGAATGGTAAAAAGTTTAAATAATTGAGCAAAAATATAGTTTTAAATACTTTTATCTGATATTTATTGTAAAATATAAAATACTACAGGACTCAAACGTGATTTATTGTTTTCAAATGAAGAAATCTCAGTTTTAAGGAAGAAAATAAAATGTACTATATATATATATATATATATATATATATATATATATATATATATATATATATATATATATATATATATATCCTTTTATTCATAAAGAAAGACCTTATTCTTTATGATTACTGAATACTTGGGTGTGATGAATATCAGTTGAACAGAAAGTAGTTCCAGTTTGTTTTAGTGGCATTTTAAAAGCTTTAAGTTTCCTGATGACGATCATGATTTGCGATTACTTCGTAATAATAATATCTAAATGATAAACTCCTCCCCCTTTTTAGAGATCTACCGCATCGTCTCCCAGAAGCAGATGTCGGAGCGCCAGGAGAGCGACATGTCTCCTAGCAACAACGTGGTCAACATCCAGGTGCAGCCCACCGAGAACAAACCAAAGATGCAGTGCTGTCAGAACATCTAGCCCCGCCCACTTCTCCTAGCCCCGCCCACGCAGCTCCCTCAAACCCCGCCCCCTCAGAAAATAGACTGCCTCCTCGGCCGTACCGTGTGCCGTGGAGCTCCGAGGCCTCGACCCAGACTCCTCCCACTTCCCACCCAGACTCCTCCCCCTCCCCAGGTAAATATCCCCCAGTATAAGAAGCCCCTCTGTCGTCCGGCTCCTGCAGGACAGCATTTCATATCACTTTAGAGTTCATTACTGTAGATGCGCTGACGTGTCACGACAATGTCTTAATATATGAATGTGATTTTGTTTTTTCTTCATACTTTATGCTGATTTTCTTCCACATTTTTATGATCTCTCTCTCTCTCGTGTTTCATAAAATCTACTACGAGGTAGATATGACTTTAAAGCACATCGAAGTGTACTCCCATATATATGCTGTCATTTTAGGCTCCGCCCCCCTCTCTTTAGTGCAATGTACTGTTTTTGAAAATAAGAACCACGTGGATTGTATCGAGCGCCGCGTAGCTGAAACGTAGGACCTTTTTTAATCTTTTATTATTATTTAGTTCGTTCAGTTCGGAGATGCACGTTCGTCCACGTTTGACTACGACTATGCAGAAACTAAGCTAGCGCCTGGCGTTTGTGTTTTCTTCGCGCACTTCTGCAGCAAATGAAGGAGTTAAAATCGCAGCGAGAGTATCGGGCGTCGTCTCGCGATGTACGTAACGCTTCGATGCGACCGCAGAACTGTAGCGAGTTCCAGAGGAAGTAGGAAAACCGTCGCAGTCTGGCACCGAACCCTCAGTAGTTCATCGCGCTTTCTCGTTTTAGCATTAGAAATAAAACGTCCGCGTCCCAAACGTCTTTTCCCTCGACGCGTTCGGACGGCGGAGTCGAGGAAACGCGTCTCAGCCGCTTTGTTGCCAACGTCCGGTGTCATTCGCTCGCCGTCGGACCTCCCGCTCAAACAAGTAGCCCCTCCCCCCGCTCCGTCTGCGCCCCTCATAGCGGGGGTACGGACGGGCGGCGACGTCGCGCCCCTGGTCCTCACATTACGCCTACGTACACCGAGCTGCCTCTAATGCATGGCTTTCTGTTACGACTGCAACTCTGTGTCGTATCGCCTTATGTAGCGAACATTTATGTCCCGTGAAACCTGCTGAGGGCTAGGCTATGCTAAGCTAGGCTAGCTAGCATGACAAGCTAACTGTTGAGTCTGCGAACTGGCTGGCGGCGCCAATGGCGTTTTTTCTTCTTCTTCCCCCGGAACAGATGGCGCCGCCAGCCGAGCCTCTCCAGACTCGCTGTGGACGATCTCCTCTCGTCTGGAAATATGATTTCTGATCCCGTTTCATGAACCTCCATTGTTGTGTTTTATTTTTTAAGAAGTGTTTGTTTGTTTTTTACTATGTTGAACTCTATAACTGACTGTAATTCCAGTGTAAACGTGTTCAGAGTGAAATTATGACATTTCAACGGATCCGAAGAAGTTAAACGTGAGAGGGGGGTCAAAATGAATGGTTTTATGTTTTGTACAGGTTGATAAATTGTACAATTGTGTCTATATCTTAAGTTATCAGTTCATCTTAATAAAGCGCACCAGTCATAAACCTTTATATGAGCTCGCATTTTACTTTAATATATGTAGTAATTTATTTCAGCCCTTTTTTATTTCTCTGGTTGTATAGAAGTATATGCTTCATGTGTTAAAGCTGCATTCTCTCTCCTGACCACCAGGGGGTGACTCCTCTGGTTGTATAGAAGTCTATATAAATGACTACTTCTCTTGATTTGTTCCCTCAGTAAACATGAGTTTATGTCTCAATCTCTAGTTTCTTTTACATTGAACAGCCTGGTGTGTGGGATCTGGCGTCATCTAGTGGTGAAATGGCAGATTGCAACCGACTAAAATTTCTCCCGTTTGCCAATTGTGTCGGAGAACTACGGTGGAAGGTGATTAAATGAAATACAAATGTGTTTCCATCTGTCCTGATGAGGTAACTTTTAAAATTCTCTCCGGCTCAAAATCACCCTCAAACACAGCAAAGACTTAAAGGAAAGACGTCGTCGCCTCCTGGTGGCCGAGAGGAGAAGCACCAACAGCTGATCTGAATGAACGCCAATCAACTCAGCAGAACGTTGACGTCCAGCTAAAATATTTTTTGGGGGAAAAGTCCCAAAGTGAGGAGGGACTGCTCCAGTTAGAGAACACAGCGGATTGATCCTTTAAATCAATAGAATCCCTGATTGAAATTCAAACAGCAGTTCGTGGAATGAATCGCCTCCGGGAACAACTTTATCTATTTTCAGTGTTAAAATTCAATATTAATTGACTTTTTCTCTCAAATGCAAATGAATGAGACTTACCCGGCGTTCTGTCTGTGGACATTATCGGCACTTTCCCTTTTTAATTAGCACCAACTTACAAAAGTTTTTTCCAGGAAATCACTGAGCGAGAGATGTATATAAATATAGAATTTTAGTTTTGGTGCATTAACAAGAAACATAAATATAGAATGGAAAAAGATCACAATAACAAATACAGTACAATTTAGCCGTTTAAAATGAAAGAGTATTTCCTAGGTTACGTGCAAGGGTTTTTATTTTATTCTCTTTTTCTTGTTTTTAAATTTCGATGTTTATGAGCTGCTGTTTTTGCAACCGTCCCTGTAAATATAATCTAAATAATTAATTTCAATTAGTATAAATTAGACTTCTATACAACCAGAGGAGTCGCCCCCTGGTGGTCAGGAGAGAGACTGCAGTTTTAACACAAGAAGCATAGACTTCTTCTTCAGCTCTTAAAGGGCCAATAACAACCGATTAGTCCGGGCAACACTTAATACATACTCAACATGATGTCCGCTTTTATGCAGACGACACATTATTGTAAATCTCCAATTCTGACGACCCCGGTTGTTTAAAAACAGGCGACATTGATGATCGTTGGACGTCAGCTGTTGCGTAACGACACATGACACCACTCCCCTGAGCTACGACAACTTTATTGAGTTTAGGGATTAAAAACAAAAAGACCAACACATCTACTGAAGCTGAAACTATTATTAGGATCAAAGCCGGAGGAAAGACATACGAGCAAAAGGAACAAAAGTAGGAAAGGAAGTACATGGGACAACAAAGCTGTTTGCATCTGATTGTCAGCAGTCAACATGTTATTGCTGTTTGCCAAAATATATTTGTCAGCATGTTTTAACCAAAGTAACCTGCGTGGAAAAGTAACATCTCTGCTTCATATGTGAGGAACAGTCGCCAGGACGAGATTAGAAACACATTTTCATTATGTTTGGGAACAGAAAGTCAGTGATCCTGTAAAGACATTAATTCATTAAACGTGTTTCCATTCAATTGTGACGCAAAATGTAAGCGCTTTTTTTTTTTAAACGTTGCAAAAAAAAATTATGCGTATCAGACGCATTTCCATCAACTGGTTTGGAGAAAATAAACTCAGCTGTAGTTTGATACAAGTCGGCTCTTGAGGCTACACATGGCTTTAATCCGCCAGTAAACAGGAGAAGAAGAAGAAGAAGAGGTTTCCTGTAGCTCCGCCTCCAAGATTCTATTTCTCATCACAGAGAAAAGAAAATAACTTTTAGGACCTAATAATTTAAATAAGGGCTTTTTAAGTGTTCGGACTTGGAAGTGATTCACCGCCAACAATTTTTTTTCTCCAAAATGGAGTCTTCGGGAATTAGTTTGAATAGTTCTGTCATGTCAGCTAATATTGAACATGTTTCATGTCTGGAGAACAAGACAATATAAATATATATATAAATATATATATCCAAGAAGGCGATCAGTCATGTGATGTCACAACTCACCTCCAGCATGCGGGAAACTTCTTCTGCGCGGTTTAACGAAGTTTTATTTAATTTGTCGGTTTCCATCGAGCTTTCATAATGTTAAGAATGTGAATAAAAATATCAGAATAGAAACACGGCTATTCATATTCTGCCTTTTTATAGCTTCCACTTTCAAACTCCCGACAACAAATACGTCACAGATGAAACAATTAAGTCAATTAATTGCACGTTTTTTTTATCATTTGAGTAATTTTTTAGGCTTCATGTGTCTAAATGTGCTGCTTTTCTTCCCTCACGACTGAAGCTCTTCAGGTTTTTTAACATTTGAAGGCTTGATGACGCTTTAAAAGCGGAACAATAATCAGTAATGAGAATAATCGTGTCACATGACAATAATAATCAGTTTAAAAGGACATAATAAGGGTGTTCCTGGCTAAATATTATATCTTGAACCATCTTTGGCATGCACGTGTATGAAGCTCGACACAACGGAAGAAAAGAAGCCGTCACCGTCATAAATACTAGCGCACGGCAAGTCACATAGAAAAAGATAACATGGATCCCCGTCAGGGTCTTTAAATATGTAAACAGGAAATAAGAAACGTGAACGTGTAAAAAGACCAGAGTCCTCCAGGTCGTGTGGCTCTGAGCGGACACTTTGAAGTCCTTCTTCTGGGTCCAGGTGTGGTGGATCCAAAGGGTCTCTGCTCCAGACCCCCACAGGAACATTTACATCAGCAGTTTCAGTCTCTTTGTTTCTCTGTCCGTCCTCCTCCTGACGCAGATCAGCGTACCAGGAAGAAAGAAAAAGGTCCACTTTTATATTTATATAATATATAAATATATTAATCCCTCCGTTGACGTTTCACAATACGACACTAACATGTAGTATTGATCGGATATAACACGGCGATAAGATATCAAAACAGTCGCTGCGCTGCAAGCAGGAGATTCTCTCACACGTCCTGGTACTGGACCGACTGGGAGCGCTGGGAGCACTGGTCCAGAGGCCGGTCCGCTCTAGAGCAGCGAGCTGGTGGGGCTGCCGGGCGGCGGCGGGCTGCGGTGGCCGTGCCGGGCCAGGCTGTGGCTGTGGGACGGGCTCGGGCGCATCGGCAGCAGGTCGTAGTGGCTGGGGATGTGGCTGTTCCTGGGCAGGTCGTACGGGTTCTGGGGGTAACTGGGAACCAGTACGCAGCCGGCTCCCTGCACGATGCTGATGGTCGGCTCTGGGGAGACGGAGGAGAGGGGCTTCAGTCAGTCTTTTCTCAGTTTTATATTATTGTGAACTGCATATAAAACTGTTTTTTAACCAACACATATTTAATAAGTCATGTTTCAAAAGACTAATCCGTTAATCGACTAATCAAAAAAGATCATCACTTGCAGCCAAAAATAAATACATTTTTATTTTATTTGTAAAATGAAGAAAGATTTTTTTTTTGCACGGGCATGATGTTAATCATTTTGTAAGTTGAACCTGAGCTCCTATAATAACTCTATAATAAACTGTGTAGCTAAAAGTATAGCTACAGTTTATATCAGACTTTCAATCTGTAGTTCTGGCTTCTAAATTATAGTTTTTACTATTCAGATTGATTCGTTTCCTCATGTTACATGTTATTCTCCTGGTGTCCACTAGGGGCATCACTGCTGTGTTATGGAGCACTGCATTAACCGAAAATCATTAAATTGTTGTGTCCATAAAAAACAATGGTGGCATTATTCTAATATTAAAAAAACACAAATTTGAAGGCTTAAAAATAAAAAAAACATTTGCTCGTTATGATCGGGACTGAAAAGATTTAATATGAATATATAATATTTTTATGGCATGTTTTTAACACCAAAGCAAGGATTACATTCATACTGAAGATTTTCAGATTTTAAATGATTATTATTATAGTTTTAAATGAATTATTTGATCATTTACTTGTGTTACTGCTTGTTCTTAAGTTTACTTATATTTCACAATGTACCGTACATTTCGGGTTACAAGCCGCTCCTACGGCTGATCAGTGTCCCCGCTGTAGCAAGCTAGTAGCAATGCTAGCTAGCGCTTCTGCTGCTACCGGCCACTGCTGCTGCTACTGCCCACTGCTGCTGCTACTGCCCGCGTCCCCTCTGCCCAAGTCGGGTGTCGAGCCTGGTCCCGCTACCTTCTGTGGTTTTCAGGGAGCTAGCGGAAGTTAGCGGGGAAGTGACGGAGCGCTAGCAGGAGCCCCAGCTGGCTACAGCGTGGAGCTGTCTGGGACACTGACCGAAGGTAGTAGCGGCTTGTAACCCGAAATTTACGGTACATATTACATATATGTACATTTTCCCCTCTATATATGTGAGCATAAAATAGGAGACACAAGTAAAAGAAAAGAAAGAAGCAGAACTGAATTCTCTAAATAAAATGTGGTGAATCGTGGGCGTACCCATGTCGTAGACGTTCTTGGCGGGCGCGGCGCTGGCGGCGGCGGCGCAGCAGTGCGTCATGTGATCGCGGCGAGCCGGAGACTTCATCTCCACGTAGCTGCTCTCGGAGTGTTTGCAGGCGCCCGGCGCGTCGTTGATGGTGGCGTACGGGTTCTCGCTGTTCAGGGAGCAGGTGCTGGACAGAGAGCCCTTCATGTAGTCTGGAAGGTGAGACGGGACTCCGTTATCACAACATACGCGTGTTAATTATAGGGTAATGTTCTATAAGTGTTTAAAACAAACAAAGATGAACTTTTAACACGCAGCTTTTCTGCTTCCTCGTGAAAGGTTATCAAACTACCGTAAAAGTCGGGTTACGAGCCGCTACTACCTTCGGTCAGTGTCTCCGTTAGCTCCCCGCTGTAGCCAGCTGGGGCTCCTGCTAGCGCTCCGTTACTTCCCCGCTAACTTCCGCTAGCTCCCCGAAAACCACCGAAGGTAGCGGGACCAGGCTCGACACCCGACTTGGGCAGAGGGGACGCGGGCAGTAGCAGCAGCAGCGGCCGGTAGCAGTAGCAGCGCTAGCTAGCAGCAGCACTAGCTAGCAGCAGCACTAGCTAGCGCTGCTCCTAGCTTGCTACAGCGGGGACACTGACTGGAGGTAGGAGCGGCTTGTAACCTGACTTTTACGGTAATTCTCTAAGACTCCAACACTTTTCTGTAGTTTCTGCCGTTATTCTACTTTCTTCTTATTTGTCATCAAATGAAACTTTCTCTCAAAACTCCATATTTTGTATTCTGAAGCATCTCCTTTTCCCTAAAAGAACAGCTGAAGCTTTACATCAAACAAACAGGAGGAAACGGTGCATTAGTTGGGGAAGAAGACTGTTACTGCAGGAAAAACATACATGTCAGAGTTATTGCATCGCTGGACAACAACAAAGGTTTCACATCAACATTCATGAACATTCATAAACATTCATAACCCCCCCACAGGTGAGTTTTGGGAGTGATGGGGTCGAAGCAGAGGAGAAAACACACAGGAGAGTCGGGTTCATCCTGCAGAGACACAAACACACACATGTTGGTTCAACGTCAACAAGATCAATGACAAGCGTTGCATTCAAGGACACGGGACATTCGGGGTTTTCATGCCGCGTCTCGCCCACAAACTTGAATTCTGATGTTTAGATGTAATGTGTGGAGGACTCCATGTGTTTAATGGCTGCTGCTGCATTCAAGTCAGAATGGAAACATTTACCCCAAAATTTTATATTTTTTATACCAAAGAAAGTCACATTTCCAGTCTGAAAAGCTTCAGCATGGGTTCGTTTCCCCTTTTTTTTAGGATCAATACTTCGATCGTATTGTTCCTGCGAAGGTTTCTGAGTGTGAAGCACTTTGAGAAAACAGCTTATATTGAAGGAAAATGTATTTACAATAATTTATCCATCTTTTCCCGCTCACTGTACCTCTGTAGCGCGGCTCCACGTTGTAGCTGAAGCGCCGGTCGATGCAGTAAACGCCTGCACGGAAACCAGAGGAGACAGGAAGTCATCGCTTGAGGGGAAGCCCCGCCCCTTCCTGTTTACCCCCGTGGGACAAACAAACAACTTTTGGATCCCGTTGGAGTTGTGCCATGAATTTACACAAGTCATCATTTTGTCCAGATATGTAATAAAAAATGTATTAAGACGTTTAAGAATTATTTACAGATACATTGTACCTTTTTTTTGTCCCATCGTTGCTCTAAAAAGTTATGGGAACATGTTACAAAGTCTGTTATTATTCTGTTTATTACAAATATGTAGAGTTATTCTATGAACATGTTATATTTGGATTTTTTGGCCGTATATCATGAATATCTATTTATTATTTATTGCCACATTCTATAAACACAACTGTATGTTTTCAAGCCAAAGACCTATTTTCTGTGTTTTTTTTACAATTTCCTTTTACTGATTTAACACAAAAACTTATCAAACCATCTGTATGATTCATGACACAAAATGATATTAATAATAATAATACTTTAATTTTATATAGCGCTTTTCTAAGTACTCAAAGACACTTAATATAATATTTTTGTCTTTCTGGACAAACTTGACAAAACGCTAATTTTTATTTTTTCAATTCGAGGAAAGGTTTCATGAAATACGATAAAAAAATAATAATATAATGATTTTATTCTAAAAGTTTCTTCACAACAAGTGTTTTTTGAGAAGATGTTATTTTTTTGCAGCAGAAAAGTAAAACGTTTCATGTGGTCGGCTGACGTGGAGGCGGAGCTTTAACCCCGAAACAGAACCAAGCAGAACAAACCCAGATCGCTGAGGTTACAGTAGGCGCCCCACTCCGGAGCGCTGTTCCTGTGGCGCTTCTTCTTCTTCACCTGGGAATCACACAGAGAGAGAACCTGTTAGAAAGCACACGCTGAAGAACATCGCTGAAGAACAGAACATCGCTGAAGAACATCGCTGAAGAACATTGCTGAAGAACATCGCTGAAGAACAGAACATTGCTGTAGAACATTGCTGAAGAACAGAACATTGCTGAAGAACATCGCTGAAGAACAGAACATTGCTGAAGAACAGAACATCGCTGAAGAACATTGCTGAAGAACAGAACATTGCTGAAGAACATTGCTGAAGAACAGAACATTGCTGAAGAACATCGCTGAACATCGCTTTTGGAGGCTCAAGTGGCCATTTGAGGAACTGCAGGTTTTCAGAACTTCAACGCTGATTTTCTTTTCAGCACCGACCAGATTATATATATATATTGTGCGTTTTTCTTAAAAAATATATATATTGTATTGCTTTACTGTATGTATAAATGCTGCTGTAGCGAGAAAAAAAATCTATCTATCTATCCATCTATGTATCTAAGATCTAGATTAAAAAATGTTTTATTCCTATCTCTTGTATACTGAGAAATCTGAAAAGTCTCCACATAAACAGGCTGCAGCTGAAGTCACATCTGCTGAACTCAAACCTTCAGCACTAACCAGGTGAGCAGGAGGTCCCTGAACCCACCTTGGCCACGCCCCTCTTGTCCGGCTTGGCGTAGTGGGCGTAGCTGCAGGGCGCCAGAGTCCGGTAGCTCGGGTTGGAGAAGCAGCCGCCGAGGGAGCTGCTGGGAGACGACTCTGGAGAGGAGAGCAGGCCAGTGCACTGCAGCCCTGCTGCCACCACAACACATGTTACACAACGTTACACAACGTCACCACAACACATGTTACACAACGTTACACAACGTTACACAACGTTACACAACGTCACCACAACACATGTTACACAACGTTACACAACGTTACACAACACATGTTGTTACACAACGTTACACAACGTCACACAACGTTACACAACGTCACCACAACACATGATGTTACACAACGTCACCACAACACATGATGTTACACAACGTTACACAACGTCACACAACACATGATGTTACACAACGTTACACAGCACATGTTGTTACACAACGTTACACAACGTCACACAACGTTACACAACACATGTTACACAACGTTACACAACGTCACAACGTTACACAACGTCACCACAACACATGATGCACCACAACGTTACACACCGCCACACAACACATGACGTTACACAACGTTACACACAGTCACACAACGTTACACGTCACCACAACACATGATGCACCACAACGTTACACAACACATGATGCACCACAACGTTACACAACACACAGGTTCTTACGCACCCACAACGTTACACACCGTCACACCACGTTACACAACGTCACCAGAACACACAACGCATTATGCACCCACAACGTTAGACAACGTTAGACAACGTTAGACAACGTTACACAACGTCACACAACGCCACACAACGCCACCACAACACACAGGTTCTTATGCATGCTCCCTCCACAACACAACACACATGTTCTTATGCATCCACAACGTCACACAAAGCCACCACACCACATTATGCACCCACAACGTTACACAACGTCACCACAACACATTATGCACCCACAACGTTACACAACGTCACCACAACACATTATGCACCCACAACGTTACACAACACATAGGTTGTTACGCTCCACGTCAACACAACGTTACACAACACACAGCTTCTTATGCACCCACAACATTACACAACACACAGCTTCTTATGCACCCACCACATCAACACAACGTTACACAACATTACCACAACACACATGTTCTTGTGCACCACAACACACAGCTTCTTATGCACCACAACGTCACCACAACACACTATGCACCCACAACGTTACACAACGTTACACAACACACAGCTTCTTATGCATCCACAACGTCACCAAAACCACACATGTTGTTATGCACCCTCCCTCCACAACACAACACAACACAACACAACACAACACAACACACACGCTCTTGTGACTCCAGCTGGAACCAAGAGGAGGAGCCTCCGCCTCGTGGAACCTTTTCTTGGCCTGCTGGACCGCTCATGCTCAGACTGATGATGTCATCATCAAGAGGACGAACATCTGCTGCTTCTCTCCGCTTCATTGTGAATGTAACATCTGCATCCTGTTGGCACAAGAGGAGCACTTTCCCCACACAGAGTGAACACAGCAGAGGTTCCGGCCGTGGTTCCGGTGGACGGTCTGCACCTGGGGGAGCAAGCAGACGACCCCCGACTCTCTTTACCTGAGAGGGAGTAGTCGGTGGAGTTGACGTGCAGCGCCGGCGTGTAGGTGACGCTCGGCACCTGGTGGCCTTTCTCTCTCTGCCGGTAGCGGAACCAGACCGCCAGGCCGAGCATGGCCATGATGAGCAGCAGCAGGAACACGATGCCCAGCACGGCGCCGGCCGACTGGCGCTCGGAGGCCAGGGCCGGGCTGATCTTGGTGTAGGGGTTCAGCTCCTCCATCATCAGAGCCGCTGAGGGACACAGGTGAGCGGGTGAACACCTGGACTCTGTAACTCGTAGCTACTGTGAGGACCTTTCGTTGTGTTGCTTCTGGCGCCCCCTGTGGACTAAAGTGGTAGTGTCTCCGAGCGCCAGCATGGAACGTTACGTTAATAGGATATGAACAAGAGGGTAACTGGTACATAAAAAAAGATGTAATCAGATTACCAATACATTTCATAAAAATGTAGAATTACTAGCAGGATTACAGTTTAAAAATGCACTAAAAATAAAACCCATACGCTGACATTACTACACTTTCATTTTGGGAAAATAAACTTCACTCCAAATAAAAGTGTAGGAAGCAGGAGAGAGATTTAATAAACTATAACTCTGTACATCAAATTATATGGATGAGTAAGTAAGTAAATAAGTAAGTAACTAAGTAGATAAGTAAATAAGTAATTAAGAAGTAAGTGAGTATTTAAGTACATAAGTAACAAAGAAGTAAGTAGATAAGTAAGTAGAGGTGCTGGATTATTATCAATATTTCATTCATAAATACTACAGTTGCTGGATTATTATCAATATTTCATTCATAAATACTACAGTTGCTCATCACTTCCTCCTGCAGATCTCTGAGTTCCAGTTGTCTCTTTAAAGAGTAAAACAATGCACAGCGTGTCTCTACGCTCCGTGTCACCCCCAGAGAGCCGCGGCATCGAACCCCCGCTCCTGCCCTCTCACCCTGGTCACAGCGGATGCCCTTGAAGCCGACGCTGCAGTAGCAGGTTCCCGTCACGTAGTCACAGGTTCCGTTGTTCATGCACTCACACAGCTGCTGGCAGCCGTACCCAAACGACCCCGCAGGACACTCTGCAGCAGAAGAAGAAGAAGAAGAAGAAGAAGAAGAAGAAGAAGAAGAAGAAGAGTTCAACTCTCAGCTGGAAACTCATGACGCAGGTTATCTGGTTATTACAGTTACTATAGTTACTAGTTATTAAAGTTACTAAAGCTACTAGTTATTAAAGTTACTAAAGTTACTAATAGTTATTAAAGTTACTTGTTATTAAAGTTACTAAAGCTACTAGTTATTAAAGTTACTAAGCTACTAGTTATTAAAGTTACTAAAGCTACTAGTTATTAAAGTTACTAAGCTACTAGTTATTAAAGTTACTAAAGCTACTAGTTATTAAAGTTACTAGTTATTAAAGTTACTAAAGCTACTAGTTATTAAAGTTACTAGTTATTAAAGTTACTAAAGCTACTAGTTATTAAAGTTACTAAAGCTACTAGTTATTAAAGTTACTAGTTATTAAAGTTACTAAAGCTACTAGTTATTAAAGTTACTAGTTATTAAAGTTACTAAAGCTACTAGTTATTAAAGTTACAAAAGCTACTAGTTATTAAAGTTACAAAAGCTACTAGTTATTAAAGTTACTAGTTATTAAAGTTACTAAAGCTACTAGTTATTAAAGTTACAAAAGCTACTAGTTATTAAAGTTACTAGTTATTAAAGTTACTAAAGCTACTAGTTATTAAAGTTACAAAAGCTACTAGTTATTAAAGTTACTAAAGCTACTAGTTATTAAAGTTACTAGTTATTAAAGTTACTAAAGCTACTAGTTATCAAAGTTACTAAAGCTACTAGTTATTAAAGTTACTAGTTATTAAAGTTACTAAAGCTACTAGTTATTAAAGTTACAAAAGCTACTAGTTATTAAAGTTACTAAAGCTACTAGTTATTAAAGTTACTAGTTATTAAAGTTACTAAAGCTACTAGTTATCAAAGTTACAAAAGCTACTAGTTATTAAAGTTACTAGTTATTAAAGTTACTAAAGCTACTAGTTATCAAAGTTACTAAAGCTACTAGTTATTAAAGTTACTAGTTATTAAAGTTACTAAAGCTACTAGTTATTAAAGTTACAAAAGCTACTAGTTATTAAAGTTACAAAAGCTACTAGTTATTAAAGTTACTAGTTATTAAAGTTACTAAAGCTACTAGTTATTAAAGTTACAAAAGCTACTAGTTATTAAAGTTACTAGTTATTAAAGTTACTAAAGCTACTAGTTATTAAAGTTACAAAAGCTACTAGTTATTAAAGTTACTAAAGCTACTAGTTATTAAAGTTACTAGTTATTAAAGTTACTAAAGCTACTAGTTATCAAAGTTACTAAAGCTACTAGTTATTAAAGTTACTAGTTATTAAAGTTACTAAAGCTACTAGTTATTAAAGTTACAAAAGCTACTAGTTATTAAAGTTACTAAAGCTACTAGTTATTAAAGTTACTAGTTATTAAAGTTACTAAAGCTACTAGTTATCAAAGTTACAAAAGCTACTAGTTATTAAAGTTACTAAAGCTACTAGTTATTAAAGTTACTAGTTATTAAAGTTACTAAAGCTACTAGTTATTAAAGTTACAAAAGCTACTAGTTATTAAAGTTACTAGTTATTAAAGTTACTAAAGCTACTAGTTATTAAAGTTACAAAAGCTACTAGTTATTAAAGTTACTAAAGCTACTAGTTATTAAAGTTACTAGTTATTAAAGTTACTAAAGCTACTAGTTATCAAAGTTACTAAAGCTACTAGTTATTAAAGTTACTAGTTATTAAAGTTACTAAAGCTACTAGTTATCAAAGTTACTAAAGCTACTAGTTATTAAAGTTACTAGTTATTAAAGTTACTAAAGCTACTAGTTATTAAAGTTACAAAAGTTACTAGTTATTAAAGTTACTAAAGCTACTAGTTATTAAAGTTACTAGTTATTAAAGTTACTAAAGCTACTAGTTATTAAAGTTACTAGTTATTAAAGTTACTAAAGCTACTAGTTATTAAAGTTACAAAAGCTACTAGTTATTAAAGTTACTAAAGCTACTAGTTATTAAAGTTACTAGTTATTAAAGTTACTAAAGCTACTAGTTATTAAAGTTACTAAAGCTACTAGTTATTAAAGTTACTAGTTATTAAAGTTACTAAAGCTACTAGTTATTAAAGTTACTAAAGCTACTAGTTATTAAAGTTACTAGTTATTAAAGTTACTAAAGCTACTAGTTATTAAAGTTACAAAAGCTACTAGTTATTAAAGTTACTAAAGCTACTAGTTATTAAAGTTACTAGTTATTAAAGTTACTAAAGCTACTAGTTATTAAAGTTACTAGTTATTAAAGTTACTAAAGCTACTAGTTATTAAAGTTATGTCTGGGGCTCAGATGTCTGATAAGTAGAACAAACACTTTGACATCATGCATGAAGTGTTTTTGGTGAACTCACTGAGCTCACAGCTCGGCCCGATGAAGCCCGTCCTGCAGGAGCACCGGCCCGTCATGTGGTCGCAGTCCGCCCCGTTCTGACAGCGGCACACCTCGGCACAGCGGAACCCGTAGAACCCAGAAGGGCAGCCTGCAGACACACGGAGGTTACAAAGGTTCTCACACAGCGGAACCCGTAGAACCCAGAAGGGCAGCCTGCAGACACACGGAGGTTACAAAGGTTCTCACACAGCGGAACCCGTAGAACCCAGAAGGGCAGCCTGCAGACACACGGAGGTTACAAAGGTTCTTTAGGGAACGTCTTCAAGGATGCAGTGTTTTTTTATTTCACCGTCTGTGTGAGTGTGAGTGTGTGTATGTGAGAGTGTGTGTGTGATTGAGAGTGTGTGTGTGATTGAGAGTGTGTGTGTGTGTTTGTGTGTGTGTGTGTGTGAGAGTGCGTGTGTGTCAGTGTGTGTGTGATTGTCAGTGTGTGTGAGTGTGTGTGTGAGTGTGTTAGTCAGTGTGTGTGTGTGTGTGTGTGTGTGTGTGTGTGTGTGTGTGTTAGTCAGTGTGTGTGAGTGTGTGTGTGAGTGTGTGTGTGAGTGTTTGTGATTCTGAGTGTCAGTGTGTGTCAGTGATTGTGTGTGTGTGTGTCAGTGTGTATGTGTGTGTGTGTGTGTTAGTCAGTGTGTGTGTGTGTGTGTGTGTGTGTGTGTGTGTGTGTGTGTGTGTGTGTGTGTGTGTGTGTGTTAGTCAGTGTGTGTGTGTTAGTCAGTGTGTGTGTGTGTGTTAGTCAGTGTGTGTGTGTGTGTGTGTGTGTGTGTGTGTGTGTGTGTGTGTGTGTGTGTGTGTGTTAGTCAGTGTGTGTCACATGGACATCACAGACGTTACACAAAGGTTTTCTCCTCCCCAGAGACAGAAGCAGCTTCTCCTCCATTAAAACAAACCAGGTTTGCGTTGTCGGCAGATTTAAACTCCTGGAGGTTTAGTGGTGACGCAGCAGCAGACTCACACAGGAAGTACACACAAGGACAGAATATGTATATGTAGCTACACTCCACCAGGTCACATGACTTCATGTTATAGAGGAACTCCACCAGGTCACATGACTTCATGTTATAGAGGACCTCCACCAGGTCACATGACTTCATGTTATAGAGGAACTCCACCAGGTCACATGACTTCATGTTATAGAGGAACTCCACCAGGTCACATGACTTCATGCTATAGAGGAACTCCACCAGGTCACATGACTTCATGCTATAGAGGAACTCCACCAGGTCACATGACTTCATGTTATAGAGGGACTCCACCAGGTCACATGACTTCATGTTATAGAGGGACTCCACCAGGTCACATGACTTCATGCTATAGAGGAACTCCACCAGGTCACATGACTTCATGCTATAGAGGAACTCCACCAGGTCACATGACTTCATGCTATAGAGGAACTCCACCAGGTCACATGACTTCATGTTATAGAGGAACTCCACCAGGTCACATGACTTCATGTTATAGAGGAACTCCACCAGGTCACATGACTTCATGCTATAGAGGAACTCCACCAGGTCACATGACTTCATGTTATAGAGGAGCTCCACCAGGTCACATGACTTCATGTTATAGAGGAGCTCCACCAGGTCACATGACTTCATGTTATAGAGGAGCTCCACCAGGTCACATGACTTCATGTTATAGAGGAACTCCTCCAGGTCACATGACTTCACGTTATAGAGGAACTCCACCAGGTCACATGACTTCATGTTATAGAGGAGCTCCACCAGGTCACATGACTTCATGTTATAGAGGAGCTCCACCAGGTCACATGACTTCATGTTATAGAGGAACTCCTCCAGGTCACATGACTTCACGTTATAGAGGAACTCCACCAGGTCACATGACTTCATGCTATAGAGGAACTCCACCAGGTCACATGACTTCATATTATAGAGGAACTCCACCAGGTCACATGACTTCATGTTATAGAGGAGCTCCACCAGGTCACATGACTTCATGTTATAGAGGAACTCCACCAGGTCACATGACTTCATGCTATAGAGGAACTCCACCAGGTCACATGACTTCATGTTATAGAGGAACTCCACCAGGTCACATGACTTCATGCTATAGAGGAACTCCACCAGGTCACATGACTTCATATTATAGAGGAACTCCACCAGGTCACATGACTTCATGTTATAGAGGGACTCCACCAGGTCACATGACTTCATGTTATAGAGGAACTCCACCAGGTCACATGACTTCATGCTATAGAGGGACTCCACCAGGTCACATGACTTCATGCTATAGAGGAACTCCACCAGGTCACATGACTTCATGTTATAGAGGAACTCCACCAGGTCACATGACTTCATGTTATAGAGGAACTCCACCAGGTCACATGACTTCATGTTATAGAGGAGCTCCACCAGGTCACATGACTTCATGTTATAGAGGAGCTCCACCAGGTCACATGACTTCATGCTATAGAGGGACTCCACCAGGTCACATGACTTCATGCTATAGAGGAACTCCACCAGGTCACATGACTTCATGTTATAGAGGAACTCCACCAGGTCACATGACTTCATGTTATAGAGGAACTCCACCAGGTCACATGACTTCATGCTATAGAGGAACTCCACCAGGTCACATGACTTCATGTTATAGAGGAGCTCCACCAGGTCACATGACTTCATGTTATAGAGGAGCTCCACCAGGTCACATGACTTCATGTTATAGAGGAGCTCCACCAGGTCACATGACTTCATGTTATAGAGGAGCTCCACCAGGTCACATGACTTCATGTTATAGAGGAACTCCACCAGGTCACATGACTTCATGCTATAGAGGAACTCCACCAGGTCACATGACTTCATGTTATAGAGGAGCTCCACCAGGTCACATGACTTCATGCTATAGAGGAACTCCACCAGGTCACATGACTTCATGTTATAGAGGAACTCCACCAGGTCACATGACTTCATGTTATAGAGGAACTCCACCAGGTCACATGACTTCATGCTATAGAGGAGCTCCACCAGGTCACATGACCTCATGTTATAGAGGAACTCCACCAGGTCACATGACTTCATGTTATAGAGGAACTCCACCAGGTCACATGACTTCATGTTATAGAGGAGCTCCACCAGGTCACATGACTTCATGTTATAGAGGAACTCCACCAGGTCACATGACTTCATGTTATAGAGGAACTCCACCAGGTCACATGACTTCATATTATAGAGGAACTCCACCAGGTCACATGACTTCATGTTATAGAGGAGCTCCACCAGGTCACATGACTTCATGTTATAGAGGAGCTCCACCAGGTCACATGACTTCATGTTATAGAGGAGCTCCACCAGGTCACATGACTTCATGCTATAGAGGAGCTCCACCAGGTCACATGACTTCATGTTATAGAGGAGCTCCACCAGGTCACATGACTTCATGTTATAGAGGAGCTCCACCAGGTCACATGACTTCATGTTATAGAGGAACTCCACCAGGTCACATGACTTCATGTTATAGAGGAACTCCACCAGGTCACATGACTTCATGCTATAGAGGAGCTCCACCAGGTCACATGACTTCATGTTATAGAGGAGCTCCACCAGGTCACATGACTTCATGTTATAGAGGAGCTCCACCAGGTCACATGACTTCATGTTATAGAGCAGAGGTGGGCAAACTACGGCCCGCGGGCCGGATACGGCCCGCCGAGTATTAATATACGGCCCGCCGAGTATTAATATACGGCCCGCCGAGTATTAATATACGGCCCGCCGAGTATTATAATTATTATAACATTAAAAAAATATATTAAAAAAAAGTTATTAAAAAAATATATTAAAAAAAAGTTTTTTATTTTAAATAATTATAAGTTATAGTAAAGACCGCTGTAGCGCTTCTCCGTTCCCAAGTTCAGTTTCCCGAAGCACGATGACCACAACAGACCAGCGTTGATGTTTCTTCATGCTTATTTATTGCACAGCGCTCTTTTAGGCTTTTCGTGTGTGCAGCGGCTGTCATTCAGACGCTGTTGTGGGACTACGGATAATATTATGAACCCAGACACCACGGAGTTTGATGTTCCGACGTATGTGGAGTTTACACAACAAGTATAAAGCAGAACTGGTGGTTATTTCCAAGGTGGATGGCAGAATCGGTATCCGTTTTACGGAGATAAGACCGGCGCAGTTCCTGGAGGAGTCGGAGAAATTCACCGAGCTGTGTGCGGCTACGGATAATATTATGAACCCAAACACAAGGGCGTTTCATGTTCCGACATGTTTGGGACTTCCACAACAAGTATAAAGCAAAACTAGTGGTTATTTATTCCATAATCGATACCGGAAAAGACAGCTCTTTTTCACGGAGAGACCCGACGGCGATAAGCCACGCCCCCTTTGTCAAACACTCTCCATCCATCTGATACTGGCCCGGCCCGTCTGTCAAATTTTTTAATTCAATGTGGCCCCTGAGCCAAAAAGTTTGCCCACCCCTGTTATAGAGGAACTCCACCAGGTCACATGACTTCATGTTATAGAGGAACTCCACCAGGTCACATGACTTCATGCTATAGAGGAACTCCACCAGGTCACATGACTTCATGTTATAGAGGAACTCCACCAGGTCACATGACTTCATGCTATAGAGGAACTCCACCAGGTCACATGACTTCATGTTATAGAGGAACTCCACCAGGTCACATGACTTCATGTTATAGAGGAACTCCACCAGGTCACATGACTTCATGTTATAGAGGAACTCCACCAGGTCACATGACTTCATGCTATAGAGGAACTCCACCAGGTCACATGACTTCATGTTATAGAGGAACTCCACCAGGTCACATGACTTCATGTTATAGAGGAACTCCACCAGGTCACATGACTTCATGCTATAGAGGAACTCCACCAGGTCACATGACTTCATGTTATAGAGGAACTCCACCAGGTCACATGACTTCATGTTATAGAGGAACTCCACCAGGTCACATGACTTCATGCTATAGAGGAACTCCACCAGGTCACATGACCTCATGTTATAGAGGAACTCCACCAGGTCACATGACTTCATGCTATAGAGGAACTCCACCAGGTCACATGACTTCATGTTATAGAGGAACTCCACCAGGTCACATGACTTCATGTTATAGAGGAGCTCCACCAGGTCACATGACTTCATGTTATAGAGGAACTCCACCAGGTCACATGACTTCATGTTATAGAGGAACTCCACCAGGTCACATGACTTCATGTTATAGAGGAACTCCACCAGGTCACATGACTTCATGTTATAGAGGGACTCCACCAGGTCACATGACTTCATGCTATAGAGGAACTCCACCAGGTCACATGACTTCATGTTATAGAGGAACTCCACCAGGTCACATGACTTCATGCTATAGAGGAACTCCACCAGGTCACATGACTTCATGTTAGTCTATAGAGGAACTCCACCAGGTCACATGACTTCATGCTATAGAGGAACTCCACCAGGTCACATGACTTCATGCTATAGAGGAACTCCACCAGGTCACATGACTTCATGTTATAGAGGAACTCCACCAGGTCACATGACTTCATGTTATAGAGGAACTCCACCAGGTCACATGACTTCATGCTATAGAGGAACTCCACCAGGTCACATGACCTCATGTTATAGAGGAACTCCACCAGGTCACATGACTTCATGTTATAGAGGAGCTCCACCAGGTCACATGACTTCATGTTATAGAGGAGCTCCACCAGGTCACATGACTTCATGTTATAGAGGAACTCCACCAGGTCACATGACTTCATGCTATAGAGGAACTCCACCAGGTCACATGACTTCATGTTATAGAGGAACTCCACCAGGTCACATGACTTCATGTTATAGAGGAACTCCACCAGGTCACATGACTTCATGCTATAGAGGTTCTAAGAATACTTTACAGAGCTAAGGAAGGAAGGAATGTCGACAAAGATGCAGTGTTTTTATCCACCACCAGAGGGAGGTGAAGAATGAGCCGTTCAAAACAGGTGTGCCTGTGTGTGTGAGTGAGTGAGTGAATGTCAGTGTGTGAGAGTGTGTGTGAGTGAGTGAGTGAGTGAGTGAGTGAGTGTGTGTGTGTGTGTGTGTGTGTGTGTGTGTGTGTGTGTGTGTGTGTGTACGTACGCTGAGTGCAGAACAGTCCCGTCCATCCTGAGCTGCAGTCACACTCTCCGTCTGTGGCGCTGCACTGAGCTCCGTTGTGACAGTTACACGTGTGAATGCAGTCCGGACCCCAAGAGCCCTGAGGACACGCTGCCAACACACACACACACACACACACACACACACACACACACACACACACACACACACTGAGGATCAGGACGCTCTGTTCCTGCGTTAGCTCCACGAGTGATTAGGTGTTTGCAGCTCCCTTCAAAGCCAGATGGATAATTAATGGAGTAATTGCCTCTAGTTAATTTTTTTCCCTGGCCTCTGATTGGTTCATGAGCAGCCAGGTGGCCTCTGATTGGCTGATGGTGATCAGCTGATGAGTGTGCGAAGGAGTTCTTACGTCTGGAGCAGTCCGGTCCGACCCAGCCCGGGTAGCACTGGCAGGACCCGTCCACGTGGTTACAGGTGCTGCTGTTGCTGCAGGAGCAGGACTCTGAGCAGGAGGAGCCGAACATGAGGGCTGGACACACTGAGGGGAGCAGACACACACACACACACACACACACACACACACAGTTGGGTAATCAGCACAAATACAAAAGGAGTAAATATAACTTTTAAATCCCTGATCAGTTTTTTTTGCTGCCGATAGAAATAATTGATCATTGAAGATCCATGTTAACAGTTATAATACGGGTAGATCAAATCAAGCATTCTGATTGGTTGAGAGTGAGTCACGGGGTGTACTTTATTCAGCATAAAGTACTGTACAGCCTGTTTACATTTAGAGCGTTCCATATCAGTGCGCACTTAAAATAACAGCTAGATTTAAATTGTGTGACCATTAGTTGTCATTTCAAGCTTGACAGTTACCAAACATGTTTGGTGTAAACTTTGATATTTTGGGGGGAATGACTTCTGATGTCAGGGTGAATAATGTATCTGTGGTCCCTGTTCCTGCTGTGCAGTCAAACGTTGATCCGGCTCACCATCAGGAGAGCAGATAACGCTCTGAGAGAGACTAGCTAGCGGGGAGCGAGTGCATAACACCAGAAACTAAGATGAGGAATGAAAAGGGTTTGATCACAACATCCTGATCATTTCCAGTGAGAGATAATTACGTCGGTAATTTCCCGACGCGAGGCGAGTTCTCTAAACATCATGGAGGAGAAAAATGACGGAGAAAAGACGGACAGAAGCAGCGAGAGCACTTCTTTACATCGGTGGCTGAGTGTAGGGTAGGGTGACCAGACGTCCTCTTTTTCCCGGACATGTCCTCTTTTCGAGACCTAAAAAAAGCGTCCGGCAGGGATTCCAAAAACGTCCGGGATTTTGCTACGTGCGGGAAAATAGTTATTACCCCCTTACAAGTTTTGGAAATGGTATCTCCCTCACGTTCCACCTTCTTGCGCAAGCTCTGACTGTAGAGAGAACTGTCATTGGTCGACCGATCTCAACGTAAATGTAAGTTCACGGCATGCTACACACTACTGCTACCCCCCCCTAGTGTATGGCAGCAACCGCCGTACACATACGGGACTATTTTCTCTGTCGCTGAAATGCGATACACAACGTTTGGTGGCGACAACCATTTTGTGCTGAAAGGGAGCTTACATTACTATTTATAAAGTCGCAGGTAACCGTATTATAAAAGCAATAAGGTACTCGAGGCTGCGTGTCGGGCCTGACAACTCCCTTGAACAGTACATTATTGACGATACATTATTGACGATACATTATTGACGATACATTATTGACGATACAGTACTGCCTCGAGTACATTATTGCTTAATTATAGATCACTTTGTTGTTTGATTATACAGAATCTTATCTCTCATGTTAATCACTATTATTACTGAACTCATCTTTCTTTTAACTTACTTTTGACTGGTCATGACACATCTCTACTCTTCAGGGTGATCTTGTTCCTCATGCGGTGAAGGAACACGTCTCTGGAAAGAAGTTTCTTAATCTTCTTAGGGAAATGCACATTGTTTTGCTTTAGGATGTAATACTTCTCTTTTTGATATTCAGATCTCTAAATGTAGTTACAGCGTTAAAATAATGAGACGCAGACTTCATGTATTAATGTGCTCTGGGCTTTTTGATTATTGCCAATTAAATCAAGAGGGAACAAGCTGCTCGTCTTCTTTTTAGAGTTATTTAGTAACAGATTTTAACTGCAATATCTGAGTTTATTCAGTTAAAAGTGTTCATATACAGAACTATCTTTATTAAATATTATATATCTATCATTATTTACATGTTCTTACAGTCTTCACTGTTGGACACGATGCAGCGTCTTCACTGTTGGACGCAATGTATTGTTTTCACTGTTGGACACAATGCAGCGTCTTCACTGTTGGACACAATGCAGCGTCTTCACTGTTGGACACGATGCAGCGTCTTCACTGTTGGACACGACGCAGCGTCTTCACCGCTGGACACGACGCAGCGTCTTCACCGCTGGACACGACGCAGCGTCTTCACCGTTGGACACGACGCAGCGTCTTCACCGTTGGACACGATGCAGCGTCTTCACTGTTGGACACGACGCAGCGTCTTCATTAGCGGGTTCTGCCGTCTCGGCTGAGCAGAGCCGTCAGCTCATTGTTGTGCCGCTGAGAACCCAGAAGGGAATCTTCACACAGATCATTATGAAGCTTTAACGAAGCCCTCGCTTACGTAACCGTGACCAACGTGTGAGCAAAGAGTCCGTGGCGTTCGGATCAAAGAGAAGACACGGACATAATTAGTGATCTGTGGTGACGTCATCAGTTCAGCTGGTCTTATGTTGACATCAATCAATAAATCAAATGTTTTGACAGACAGATTCTGTAATCGTCCAATCATTGAACTCAGCCTGTCTGTCTACCTATCTGCTGATCTACCTGTCTACATATCCATCCACCTGCCTGTCTACATATCTGCCTACCTGACTACTTGTCTACCTACTGTACCTACCTGCCTGTCTACCTGCCAATCTACCTGTCCACCTGTTTTAACTACCTACCTGACTACTTGTCTACCTGCCTGTCTATCTACCTGTCTACCCGTTTAACTACCTGCCTGTCTACATATCTGCCTATCTGACTACTTGTCTACCTACTGTACGTACCTGCTGGTCTGTCCACCTGTCTACCTCCCTACCTGTCTACCACACACACACACACACACACACACACACACACACATATATATTGTAGAGCCGTGGTTCAAAGAATAAATCTAAACTTCTCCCCCTGCAGCGCCTCCATGAATTCATATAGATTGCACCTTAATGTGGATTAAAACATGATTAATTCATTAAAGAAAGAATGATTTGTGGGACAAAAAAGCTTATAAATGAAATTAAAACTAAAGAAAGTATAATTTACAGAGTTTTATCGCTGCAGGTACAATGGCAAAGATTCCTTGGAAGAACCTTGTGTTGGTTGTTTTCATGTTGAGGTTTAACATTAATATTATTATTATTGTCTCTGGTGTAAACGTGACATCTGGAGACTTCTCCATCAGAGCGGTGAACAGAGTCGATGAGGTCATCAGCTCGTACTCAGAGAGGTTGCGTCACCGGCGCGTTACCTGGAGGCCGGGCATCGGCGAGGCCGTCTTCATGTTTAATGAGGATGAATATTTCACACGCCTCCGCCGGCTCGCTTTAAAATTCCACTTGGCAAACGGACTTTGTGCCGCCGGCCTCAAGGAGGATTCACACCTGTTCAACCGCAGAGCGACGGCAACGAGGTGCGATAAAGAAAAGGACCAGGAGGAGCTGCAGAGGTCAGAGGTCGTCTGCTTATTACTGTGATGTTCAAGCCTTCATGTTAATAAAGTATCCATCCATCCATCCATCCATCATACCTACCTTTCTACCTACCTACCTACCTACCTACCTACCTATCCATCCATAATCTACCTTTCTACCTACCTACCTACCTACCTACCTATCTATCTATATATCCATCTACCTAACTTTCTACCTACCTATGTACCTATCTATCCATCCATCCATCTACCTACCCATCCATCTACCTTTCTACTGAAGTGGAATTCTCCTCGCCGGGATATTCTTCGAGTATTCAAGAATTGACAGAACAGGTTATATTACAATCAAGGTTATTTATTTTAGCAATTACACACATACATGAAATGCATACCTAATACAAGGCCTTGGACTCCGCTCCCCTGTCTGTCTGCCCTTCACACGGTCAGCACACCTCAGGATGAGTGAGCCCCGAACTCAGAGAGTAAAGGGTTTTTTATCCTCTTTCTATCTGACTTCCTCTTTTATCTGACTCCAATGCTTTTCAAATATTCCCAGTGAAAAACACACAACCCAGGTTCCCAGACAACTACCCTTGAAACACTGCTGCTCTCTCCTCAAGGCCGGATACAGGACGAGGGTGAATAGATGAGTTTGCACCTACTGATAATTTTAATTAATAGTTGGAACAATGAACACAAGACCAGTGTGTGAGACTCATATTATGGTTCTCTGTAATGCCGTGTTCACACCGGACGCGGCGCGAATTATCGCGCCGCGTTCACCGCGGAAGTTTAGTCGCGCGAGTGAAACGAGGGTGTTCACACCAAACTCGAAACATCGCGCCGCGGAAGGGGCGTGGCTTATCTCAGTCACTTGTCTCTGTGAAAGGAGCTTTCATTTCCGCTATCGACCATGGAAAACCACTAGTTTTGCTTTATACTTGTTGTGGAAGTTCCAAACATGTCGGAACATGAAACGCCCTCGTGTCTGGGTTCATAACATCATCCGTAGCCGCACACAGCTCGGTGAATTTCTCCGACTCCTCCAGGAACTGCGTCTGGCTTCTCCGTAAAACGGATACCGATTCTGCCACCCACCATGGAATTAACCACTAGTTCTGCTTTATACTTGTTGTGTAAACTCCACATGTGTCGGAACATCAAACTCCATGGTGTCTGGGTTCATAATATTATCCGTAGTCCCACAACAGTGTCTGAATGACGGCCGCTGCCAGCGCTGGTTCAGGCGAAGCAGCAGCAGTTTCATTCGGGACCGGCAAGACGGCGGTGATGATGGGTGGAGCTTCTCAACGCTGATTCTCAACGCTGATTGGCTGCCGCAACTTTGCGTCACGCGAATTCTCCGCTGGAGTTGGGAGAATTGAACTCACGCGAATTCGCGCCGCGTCCTTCGCTCTGTTCGCCCCTCGTCAAACGCTCTGTTCGCGCCGCCTCAAACGCGTCTATCGCGCCGCCCCGCGAAAAAATCGCCGATTCGCGGGGCGGCACGTCTGTGGATTGACTTTGCATGTAATCTGGTCGCGCCGCAAATTCGCGCCGCGTCCGGTGTGAACACGGCATAAGAGTTCTGCGGTTTCTCACACCTGAGACACACACACATCCTTCAGCATTAAGCAAGCATTATCTTAAAAACAGAATATTCAGCCAATGCTGTATTAATCATAAACAGAGTATTCAGCCAATGCTATATAAATCATTAATTCTCTTCACTACCTACCTACCTACCTACCTACCTACCTACCCATCCATCTACCTTTGTACCTACCAACTACCTACCTTCCTACCTACCTACCTTTCTATCTACCTACCTACCTACCTTTCTACATATCTACCTTTCTACCTACCTACCTACCTTTCTACCTATCTATCTATCTATCTATCTATCTATCTATCTATCTATCTATCTATCTATCTATCTATCTATCTATCTATCTATCTATCTATCTTCCTACCTACCTACCTTTCTACCTACCTACCTACCTACCTACCTACCTACCTACCTACCTACCTACCTACCTACCTACCTACCTACCTACCTATCATCTATCCACTAGATCTTACACACTGTTCTGAGTGACAAGTCAGGAACCATAAGAGCGGTGGGATTCCTAATATTTAATTAGAAAACTTAAATGTTTTTCCTCAAAACTTTAGGCAAAGAATTAAGAAGTTAGTGAGAGAGAGAGACAAACCTTATTTGTGGTTTGAGTCTGTCAGCGTAAATGTTTCCGTTCCAACTCTCTGAAGACGCTGATAGCTTCACTGTAACTGCGTTTCGGGACAATTTGGCTGCAAACGCATACGACCTCATTTACATACGAGCAAACACCTCAGGGTGCCGCTCAGGTAGAGAACCACACGGTTTGTTTTTGTCTCGCTTGTGCAGGTTCAGCAGCTGCAAAAAGCCCCACAATCCTTCAGGGTAAAGGGCTGCCCGTGTGTTTGTGTTTGTGTGTTAACTTCATCACTGGTTGTTACTCCAAAGAGGAGCGTGGTTGTTGTTTTGTCCTTGAGGCCGACAAACACAGCGGGGCCCTCTGACCTTGACCCAGCGGACCCTGACATTGACCTTGACCGGACCCTGACCTTGACCGGACCCTGACCTTGACCCTGCCCTTGACCGGACCCTGCCCTTGACCCTGCCCTTGACCGGACACTGACCTTGACTACAGAGCGAGCCGAAGAAGCCGGGCAGACATTCACAGGCGCCGCTGACGTGGTGACACGCCCCCTCGCTGTGGACGCACTGCGGACACGACTGGCTGCAGCGATGTCCGTAGAAACCAGGAGAACACGCTGCACACACACACACACACACACACACACACACACACACACACACACACACACACACACACACACACGGGTGGGACAGAGAGAAAAGTTAATTTCAGAGTAAAAAGGGAACTTGTGATTGGTTCTCTGATTAGTTCTTTGATCATTTTAATAATGGATTTCATGGTCCACTTAATCTCCATTTAAGTTTATAAACCACATATATGAGAGCCTAATATCCTCCACCATACCTATATATATATATATATATATATATATATATATATATATATATAAAGTATATATTAGTTTATAATCAATGAAGTATTCTTTAGTTTGAAGTCTGTTGTTTTTAACACTTTCCTGTTTTATTTTTTAAGACTGTTATCTGTGTTTTTATGCGTTTTTTTATTGTATTTTATTGTAAAAGAGATTTAAAATCTCAACTGGATGAATAAAGGTTTAATATAAGCAATAAATAAATGTCATTGAATGTTAATACCACTCATATACCTTTAATTAAAGTTTTTATTTATTTGTGTGTGTGTGTGCTTGTGTATTCGGGTCTGTATGTGTCATTGTGTGTGTGTGTGTGTGTGTGTGTGTGTGTGTACCTCGTCTGCAGTTGGTTCCTCGGTACCCGGCTGCACACACACAGGTCCCGTCCTCTGGGGAGCAGGAGCCTCCGTTCTCACAGGTGCAGCTGGAGGAGCAGTTCGGTCCCCAGCGACCCTCCTCACACACACTGTCACAGTGGACACCTGCAGAACACACACACACACACACACACACACACACACACACACACACATTGACACATACAGACCCGAATACACAAGCACACACACACACGCACGCACGCACACACACACACACACAGCTTTGTTCTCAGCTCATCGCCTTTTTAAGTGAAGTCAAACTGACTTCACAGAGTTTCAGATGTGTCACTTGAACTTGAAGAGGAGAGAATGAGGATGCTTTTTGGGGAGGAGGAGGAGGAGGAGGAGGAGGAGGAGGAGGTGAGGGAACATTAGCAAAAGGCTTTTTAAGCAGCTACTCAGACGTTGAGTCAGCGGGGGAGGAAAGAGAAAGAGGAGAAAGTGAGAGGACAAGTGTGACAGATCAGAGACAAAGAGACGATTCCTCTGTTCACGGAACAGCTGCTGATATTCTATGAATGTATTACTGTCAGCAAACCAACGAGCGGAGAACGCAACTAACGAGTAACCTGAGCGTCTTGTTCTTTATCTGAGCTTCACCGTTAATCAGTTTATTCTCCTTTCTGTCTGTGGAAACTATCAGAAAACAAAAGCTTTATTTCGTCCTGTTGGTTTAAAAAAACAACAACAACCACTGTGCTTCATGTGTTAAAGCTGCATTCTCTCTCCTGACCACCAGGGGGCGACTCCTTTGGTTGTATAGAAGTCTATGCTTCATGTGTTAAAGCTGCATTCTCTCTCCTGACCACCAGGGGGCGACTCCTCTGGTTGTATAGAAGTCTATGCTTCATGTGTTAAAGCTGCATTCTCTCTCCTGACCACCAGGGGGCGACTCCTCTGGTTGTATAGAAGTCTATGCTTCATGTGTTAAAGCTGCATTCTCTCTCCTGACCACCAGGGGGCGACTCCTCTGGTTGTATAGAAGTCTATGCTTCATGTGTTAAAGCTGCATTCTCTCTCCTGACCACCAGGGGGCGACTCCTCTGGTTGTATAGAAGTCTATGCTTCATGTGTTAAAGCTGCATTCTCTCTCCTGACCACCAGGGGGTGACTCCTCTGGTTGTATAGAAGTCTATGCTTCATGTGTTAAAGCTGCATTCTCTCTCCTGACCACCAGGGGGCGACTCCTCTGGTTGTATAGAAGTCTATGCTTCATGTGTTAAAGCTGCATTCTCTCTCCTGACCACCAGGGGGCGACTCCTCTGGTTGTATAGAAGTCTATGCTTCATGTGTTAAAGCTGCATTCTCTCTCCTGACCACCAGGGGGTGACTCCTCTGGTTGTATAGAAGTCTATGCTTCATGTGTTAAAGCTGCATTCTCTCTCCTGACCACCAGGGGGCGACTCCTCTGGTTGTATAGAAGTATATGCTTCTTGTGTTAAAGCTGCATTCTCTCTCCTGACCACCAGGGGGCGACTCCTCTGGTTGTATAGAAGTCTATATAAATGACTCTACTCCTTGTAAACATGAGTTTATTATTAATTTCACAACATGCCTTATCTATAAATTGTTAGAAGAGCGAATTTGTGCGTAAATTAAAGTTCATGACAATGTTTAGCTCATATTATCTGAAACCGGTTAACCTTTTAGAATATTTAATAAATGTATTTTATACAACATAAACACTCATTAATTTCCTCTTATCAGTTAAATAAAAATCAACCTTTTATTTTACGATAATACGATTATGAGAACAGGCGCCCTCATGTGGCTCAAAGGTGAACTGCAGATATAAATAAATATCTTTAAATAAAATACTTTATAGACCTGAGGGTTCGTCAATTACAGAAATAAACTTTGTTTGCACATTCAAGACAAACATTTTAGGCAAAAAAAACAAAACTTAAATTCACCAAAAGAGACTTTTTTTTTGCCTTTTACTGAAGTGTCTCCTTCTTTCATCAGTCTTGCATGTGTGTGTCTGTGTGTGTGTGTGTGTGTGTGTGTGTGTGTGTGTGTGTGTGTGTGTGTGTGTGTGTGTGTGTGTCTCCCCCCCACCGGGAGGATCTGCGGCTCATTAGAAACTTCCTTTGACATGGAATATGAGAGAATATGAGAGTGAGGCGCCATTATGACTCAATTAATAAACTACCTCTGAGCCACAGAGTGGGAGAGAACCAGGAGCTCTGTGGCGTTAAAACAAAGAGAGGAGGAGGAGGAGGAGGAGGAGGAGGAGGACACATACACACACACACTCTCTCTCTCTCTCACCTGTCCATCCTGCCACGCAGCGGCAGAAGCCGCTCACGTGGTCGCAGCCGTCTGCGTTGAGGCAGTCGCATCTCTCCCTGCAGTCCGGCCCGTACGAGCCCTCCTACACACACACACACACACACACACACACACACACACACACACACACACACACAACCTTCAGACCCCACGACCACCACGGCGACGAGCCTCGACCAGCGACCAGAACTCACGGGACACGGCAGGTCGCAGAGCGTGCCCCTCCACCCCGGAGCGCAGGCGCAGGAGCCGTTGACGGCGTCGCAGGCGGCCTGAAGGCTGCAGAGACACGACTGGTTGCAGCTCCGACCCCAAGAGCCGCTGGAGCAGGGGACGGAGCAGGACACGCCCTGCCAGCCTGCTCACACACACACACACACACACACACACACACACACACACACACACACACACACACACACACACACACACACACACACACAGTAGATAAGAAGTCGTGACGTTTTGAACAGTGGCCACACCTTGAGCCACCAATAAATAAATAAAAGCAATAATAATTATATATATGAATACATTATACATTAAAGATATTAAAGATATAAATGAGTGACATACAATTTATCCAATCAGCGCCCTAAAAAAAGACGCGTTCTCGTCTCTCGTGTGCTTTTATTTTGAAAAATGCGGAAAATATGGTCAGTTTTGTCTACAAATTAGAAACAGTAACGGTATTAGCCCTCCCCCGAAGAGGCACACGGTTAGTTAAAGTAATAATAACTGTAATAACTATATCAACTGTTTCATGAATGTGAAAGGATTCATGGTTTCATGAGGACCTGAAGGAATGAAGGTTACTGCTCTTTGTGTCTCTATTTTAACCTTATTTCTTCGCTCATTTCCTGTCGTCTCTCGCTCCCGACTTCTTCCTAATTAAGGCGTAAACGTGGACGTGTGGATGTTGGAGACGTGAATTAAGCATGCTTTTATTAATCTCTTGTCTGATACAGTATTTATCTCCTTTCAGTTATCTCACTGCTTCCATCTGAAAGGAGGCAACACGTGCTGAAACATTGATACTTATTTAAATAAGGAATCTCACGAGTGAGCGTCCTGATTTCCCCTCCTCCGTCCTTCGCTGTGATTTCTTTTTACACATTATTTTTTCCCCATCCTTTTGATGTGTGAGCCCCCCGCCGCCTCAGAAGCAGGGGGACGGGGTCCTGGCCGTGTATTATAGTGAGCTGCATGTGTTGTCACATGTTTTGCACAAAACATGTTGGCCCTTTTTAATCAGCAGGAACTTTTAAGTTGTTTTTTTGAAAAGTTGACCCAAAGAGGAACTCCGGGTTCAGCGGGTGGAGAGCGACGCCCACTCGCTCTCAGGCCGCCGGCCCGAGCCTCAGATGCGTCTCGGCTTTAATTACCCACGTTCCCCCGCGAGGATCGGCCGCGCATGAATATTTAAGGATGCTTTTATTGGTGAGGAAAAGATTCACGTGAAACACGAGAAATGATCAGAAGCTTCAGACGCGGATTAAGAATCACGGGATTTTGACTTTTAACTTAAAAAAACGTAACATTTTTGATTCTCAAGAAATAAAAATAGCTTCAAAGATACTTCTGTAACTAACGATAAGTCTCACTCATTATTCAATTGATCTGCCCAGCGGGGGAATGTTTCATCTGGAACCAAATCATGAATCTGACATTTTTACTATTTTTTTCCGAATCAATTCACCTCATAGAGAGAAATACATATGTGTATATATATATATATATATATATATATATATATATATATATATATATATATATACTTACACGTTCAGCAGCAAAGTACATTTACTTGAGTATTGCAAGAACAATTTAAGGAACTTGTGTTTCACTTCAGTGTTTTAATTTATGCTCATTTTTACTTTCTACTCAATGCTTTATTTGTACTTAAAGGTGCAGTGTTTAGGATCTGGCGCCATCTAGTGGTGGGCTTTCAGATTGCAACCAACTGAAACTTTACCTGCCCTCTCTGGAGCCAGTGTTTGACATATATACTGTATATATAATTATTATTATTTTAATTATTCATATATATATATATATATATATATATATATATATATATATATATATATATATGAATAATTAAAATATATATATATTAGTGCTGTCATATTAGCGCGTTATTAACGGCGTTAACGCAAACCAATTTTAACGCCGTCAATTTTATTTTTACGCGAGAGAGAGGGGGGGCGTGGCTGTGTGTAGTGTGTATGTAACGCGTGTGTGTAGTGTGTGTAATGCATCTTTCGATGAGAAATGTTTTTTTTGGGGGGGGGGGTATTTATATTCAGTGAACTGAACAGGTGCGCGTGTCAGAAGGGAGCGCGAGTGAACACATTGACGTCAAAGTACACTGGTAAAAATGAGTCTAAAATTAATTTTAGACTAATTGACCAGCACACATTATATGCAATGCAATATAATGCATGACGAGTATTTAATGACTTATCAATATATAGGTTATATATCAAGGTTGGCAGGTCTGAATAAGGCTAAACTAGAAGTTAACACTAATACAAACATTATTTTTGCAGAATGAGTGTGTTAGGGGAGAAGGATGCAGCCATTGTTAAACAGCTGGATTGAAATGCAGCTGGAACTGGTCGTGGCTAAAACTGGAAGGCAAGGTCTCAATAAAAGGGCAAGAGGTGTCCTTTCATCTAGGAGATGTATTCTCCAAAATCAACAGGCAGGGATTCACCAGATGCATTCTCTGCATCAAATATATAAATGATGCTAACAAAGGCAGCCATGCTCTCCCTTACCACATTGTGCCTCATATACTGTAAATGTTAGACCAGTGACAGGCTGGCATGAAATGGCTTGCATAATACTTAGTAAGGAGGCCATAATCATGTTTGACTCATGGCTGAAGTTAAGTTTCTCCAGCTCTCCCCAGGTTGACAAAAAAAGCATCTCAAAATGCATCAGATTGATGCTTTAAAATATGGAATATTTAAATGTTTCTTACGGGGGAGCATGCCCCCGGACCCCCTAGAGGGGTAATATCCTTCTCACCTTTTTCACCCCTGACCCGTTTTCATGCCTGGTGCACTCTATAATTTTATTTTGTAAACCCTCGTTTACCTGAAATGTGCAGTGATTTTATTTTGTACCGCCCTGTTTGGCAGTTGTTTTTCAATAAAATAAAGCAAGCCAATCCACTTTTTCATGTTGATAAGAGCATTAAAATGCAAAAAAAAATAATTGCGATTAATTGCGATTAATCGCGAGTTAACTATGACATAAATGCGATTAATCGCGATTAAATATTTTAATCGTTTGACAGCACTAATATATATATATATATATATTTATATATATGTATGGTTGCAAAAGTAACAAAAACACGACAATTCTTATTTTCAAGTGATTATACACTAAATAATCAATAGATTTCCTAAAATATTGCACACATGATAATCTTTAAAAACATTCAATACGCTATTAAACTATCGTTCCCAACCATTGTATCTCGTGACCTTGCAGAAAATATATAGATTAGTTTTTTATGTTATTTATGTTTTTGTGACGCTGCCCTCGTGGTCCCCGGCCCATCGATGCTGTGTTTTTGTGTGTGTGTGTGTGTGTGTGTGTGTGTGTGTGTGTGTGTGTGTGTGTGTGTATGTGTGTGTGTGTGTGTGTGTGTGTGTGTATGTGTGTGTGTGTGTGTGTCTGTGGAGGCGTGCAGCACACACACCTTCTCTGCAGGTGCAGGAGCCGTCCAGGTGTGAGCAGGAGAGCTCGTTGAGGCAGGAGCACGAGGAGCTGCAGTTGGCCCCGTAGAGGCCCTCAGGACAGCTGATGGAGCAGTCATCCCCCTGCACACACACACACACACACACACACACACACATTAGTACTTTATCGTCTTTCATGTGTTCACGTTCACTTTTCTGGTTCAATAAAGAATAAACTCATATGAATAGTGGATAAACAAAATGAAATTTGTAAGATTACAGATATTTATCTGTGAAACGTCCAAATAAATATAAAAGGTCTATATTGACATTGTTTGTTTATTTATGTGTTTTTCCCCCCAATTCATAACAATTCACATCTAGTGGAATTCAATTCATAACAATTTTCCAATTTCAATTTTCCAATTTTAATTTCCAATTTTCAAATTTAATTCACAACAATTTTCAATTCAAGCACCAACACTCTCATTTTAAAGTAGTTTTTGAGTACTTTTTCTACTTTCATGTGTCAAAATAGTTTAGCCATAAAGGCAACAGGGCATGTGTGTGTGTGTGTGTGTGTGTGTGTGTGTGTGTGTGTGTGTGTGTGTGTGTGTGTGTGTGTGTGTGTGTGTGTGTGTGTGTGTGTGTGTGTGAAAGTAATCTCCAGTGAAGTACCCGCTAACCAGAAAAAAAATTAAATACACAGCGCTGTGCCATCAGAGTCTGATTAAATATAGAATATATCAAATTCAGTTTATGAACTTACACTTATATTTCATTGAAAATGTATGAAATAACAATTTGTAAAGGATTTTTGAATGGATGATAATTCTAAATATATATATATATATATATATATATATATATATATTATAAATCTCACGTCCCCCATTTGAGAACCGCTGCACTACCTCAAGGTCCCACATTGAAACAGAACAGCCTCACTTCTCTCCTAGCAATCCAACATGGCGTCATGGTTTCTGTCCGTCTGCTCGGTGAACATGAAAGTGAAGACGAACCAGGTCTTGCTTTGGGGTTCACCTTTAAATTCATTATGACTGCTTGAGATTTAATGGCGGCACAACAATGTTCACTGGAGCGGAGAGACGATCGTCAGCGATCAGATCCACGTAGACCTGAACCTCCACATAGACCAGATCCACGTAGACCTGAACCTCCACGTAGACCTGAACCTCCACATAGACCAGATCCACGTAGACCTGAACCTCCACGTAGACCTGAACCTCCACGTAGACCTGAACCTCCACGTAGACCTGAACCTCCACATAGACCAGATCCACGTAGACCTGAACCTCCACGTAGACCTGAACCTCCACATAGACCAGATCCACGTAGACCTGAACCTCCACGTAGACCTGAACCTCCATGTAGACCAGATCCACGTAGACCTGGACCTCCCGGACCTGAACCTCCCAGACCTGAACCTCCACGTAGACCTGGACCTCCCGCACGCCGTCTCATCCATCATGGCCGCCGTGTAACCGGCTCATTAAAGCTGCTTCACATCGCTGTTCATCTAAAATGCACAAAGCAGCCAAATGTGCAACGGCAGGAGAAGCGAGGATCCTGATTAAAAAGTTGGTGAATTAAGGACTTAATCAAAATACAACTTTGTAAGTAAATAACGGGCCCAATAAAGAAAATCCTCAGAATTCCCCCCGGGAAGAACGAGCTTCTGGAAGGGACCGGTGGAGCCTCAAATACTCGCGGATCGATGGATCCTGATATTTTAGTTTGCAAAGAGAAGAAGATGAAGCCATTTTGTTTAATTTATTCTTCTAATCTCAAATCTGAGATCAGAACCAAAACATTCAATTCAGTTTATTTTATATAGCCCAACATCACAAATACAAGTTTGCCTCGGAGGGCTTTACAATCATAAAAATAAATATAAATAAAGTATTTTTGGTTTTCCCACTTCGCTCGTCCAGCGAGTCACAAACCAGTCACAAACCAATCAATCAGAGGTCACCGGTTAACGAGGACTTCCTGTCGGATAACGCGTGGCTGGTTTTTTAAATAATTTTTTTATCTACAATCAGACGAGAGTGAAAAAACATCCAGAGGCTGAAAGAGTAAAAACAAGTTATTTAATCTATTTAATTGTGTTCTAATCGGAAAAGTAGAGTTCATAAAAAAAAAGTGATTTAACATTTTGAATGTTTTTCTTGCTTGCGTTCACAAATCATTGATTAATGCACGATGTTAGAGAAGCAGCGTTACCCCTTTAAATGCGACCTCGTCGTGACCTTCATCCTTCATCCTTTCATTTAGAAAAACTAATTAAAATACGTGTTTATTGTTAATAAATGCAGAACACAGGATGGAAGTCAAGTCATCCGTGTCTGTCCAAAATTAGTATCATTATTAGTTATGGCCCAAAAAAACTAAAAAAAAGTGTTTTGTGAGGTCACAGTGAACTTTTGACCATAAATCAATATTATATCTTAAAATATTATGTTTTATGTTTTGCAACAGGCCTAAAACTCCAAAGGAAACCTTTAAAAACACAAATATTAATATATATATATATTTACGTAACAGTAGAGTGAAGGTTTTGTGGACATTTTTTCCCAGTTTACGATGTAGTACAGTAAAAAGTATAATATGTACCTCTAAGATGTAGTAAAAAGTATAATATGTACCTCGGAGATGTAGTAAAAAGTACAATATGTACCTCTGAGATGTAGTACAGTAAAAAGTACAATATGTACCTCTGAGATGTAGTACAGTAAAAAGTATAATATGTACCTCGGAGATGTAGTAAAAAGTACAATATGTACCTCGGAGATGTAGTACAGTAAAAAGTATAATATGTACCTCTGAGATGTAGTACAGTAAAAAGTACAATATCTACCAATGAGATGTAGTACAGTATGAAGTACAATATGTACCTCTGAGATGTAGTACAGTAAAGAGTACAATAAGTACCTCTGAGATGTAGTAAAAAGTACAAAGGGAACCTTTAAAACAAGTATTAATCTATACATGAGTGAAGGTTTTATGGACATGTCCCGTCTACACCGTCTGATTCAAAGACGGTGAATAACCGTAAACGGTTGTGGAGGAAAACGTTCGTTTCTTTTCTTTCTTTTCGGCTGGAAACCAAACACAGTTCTCAGTTCTGCAGATTCCAAACTCTCGACTCAAGAGTCGCGCGTGTTTTCAGACATCGATCCAAATGGTAGAAATTCAGTTTGAAGCCGGTTTCGCACAAAGAGCAGCGAACCCTTTTCAACCAACAACGCTCGCGCTCAGCTGACATTTGTTCCACGGCGCTCGTCAGACTTTCATCTGCAGAGAACCCCCCGATGATCCCGGTCCAATTATCAAAGTCCCCGTCATCTCGGTGCTCCGAGGTGTCTCATCTCCGTCACCGAGGATCAGTCAACGCACCGGGAGGGCCGCGACCAGAGAGCCTCCCTTTAATGTTAACACTCACACACACTTTAATGTTAACACTCACACACACTTTAATGTTAACACTCGGCCGGAATCCATCTGACAGCTTTACTGAAGTAACGTTACCCGGTAATCCTCAGTCTGCTCTTCACGAGGAGCAGTACACTCACTGTAGGGATATGAAGGTACACAAGTACCTCTGAGATGTAGGACAGTAAAAAGTACTACATGTATCTCTGAGATGTAGTAAAAAGTACAAAGTACAACATGTATCTCTGAGATGTAGTAAAAGGTTCAATATGTACCTCTGAGATGTAGTACAGTAAAAAGTATAACATGTATCTCTGAGATGTAGTACAGCATAAAGTACCTCTGAGCTGTAGTAAAAAGTACAACATGTACCTCTGAGCTGTAGTAAAACGTATAACATGTATCTCTGAGATGTAGTAAAAAGTACAATATGTACCTCTGAGGTGTAATACAGCATAAAGTACCTCTGAGCTGTAGTAAAACGTACAACATGTATCTCTGAGATGTAGTATAAAGTACACCATGTATCTCTGAGATGTAGTAAAAAGTACAACATGTATCTCCGAGATGTAGTAAAAAGTACAATATGTACCTCTGAAGTATAGTACAGCATAAAGTACCTCTGAGATGTAGTAAAACGTACAACATGTATCTCTGAGATGTAGTAAAAAGTACAACAGGTACCTCTGAGATGTAGTATAAACTAAGACGTGCTTGCTGACATCTTGAAGGCGTTTCGAGATGAAGCGACTCTTCTTCCTGCTTTCACGCAAACCTCCGTGACACGGGTACTCTCTGCTGCAGGCTGACCTGCTGTAAGGTGCACCTGCACAAGTCTGCGGCTAACCTGCACAAGTCTGCGGCTAACGTGCAGCGTCAGCAGCACCTGATGGATTAACCTCAGCAGCTTCTGCACCTGCTGAAGCAGAACTGGCTCACATTGGACCTTCACATGCAGCTCAACTGAACCCAAAACAGAGACGCCGAGGACCAGATTTAGATTTTACTTTAATGCGCTTTAGGTTTATAAAACCTTCATATTTGATTTCATGTACCTTTTGTGGCTCTGACTACAGAAAGTAATGCACTATAATTCCTATGTGACCCACTTAATCATGAGCAGTGTAATGCATTACTGTTATGTGAGTACTTTACCCAGTATTAAGTAGTATAGTGGGAGTAGAGGGGTTAGTGAAAGTAATATACTAATACCATAACGGATTACTTTTGTTACCAAGTAATAATTCAAGTAATGTTATTCCTTTTTAAATAAGTAATAAGTAAAAAGTAACTTAACTTGCCCAATACAAAGTCTAAGTGGACCCCAGACTCTCATCAGGAGACTGTGTGAAACCAGAAATAATTGCTGACTCATTTTAACTTCCATACTTAAAGAGGTACGGCACACTTAAACATTAGACATGTGTAGGAAAACACAGGAGATATAAACAAAAAGCTCTTGTATGAGAATAGTCGACACGTGGGGAGAAATTAAATGTCGTCTCTTTGGTTGATTCATTCTAGAATAAATAGTTCTTCCTCGCAAAACAATTCCAACTTAATGTCAACCAACAGAGCTTTTAAGGTATTCAAACAGTATTCTCATGAAAACACCTGCAGCCGCTGATGTTAATTTGAAGCAGTGATGTTTGTGTTTTTTCGTGCACGTACTATGAAGCCCGGAGCGCACAGACAAGCTCCCGTCACGCCGTCGCAGTCGGCCCCGTTGTTGCAGGCGCACGGCTCCCCGCAGGCCTCGCCGTAGAACCCCGCCGGGCACGTCTCGTTGCAGTAGAGCCCCGCCCATCCCGCCGCACAGGTGCACTCACCTGACAGAGGGTGGCAGCTGGGAGGGTCGAGAGGGGAGAAGACGGTCAGTCGAGTGAAGGTGCAAGTAGAGCAACAAGTACAACATCTTTTTGGGGGGATGAAATGCGTCGAGAAATCTTTTTTTTTGATTAAAATGTAATAGTTTCATTTAATCGATTACCCCACTACCATATTACCCCACAGAGCTTATAGTACCATATTACCCCACAGAGCTTATAGTACCATATTACCCCACAGAGCTTATAGTACCATATTACCCCACTAGAGAGCTCATACTACCATATTACCCCACTAGAGAGCTCATACTAACATATTACCCCACTAAAGAGTTATAGTACCATATTACCCCACTAAAGAGCTCATAGTACCATATTACCCCACTAGAGAGCTCATACTACCATATTACCCCACTAGAGAGCTCATACTACCATATTACCCCACTAAAGAGTTATAGTACCATATTACCCCACTAAAGAGTTATAGTACCATATTACCCCACTAGAGAGCTCATAGTATCATATTACCCCACTAGAGAGCTCATAGTACCATATTACCCCACTAAAGAGTTATAGTACCATATTACCCCACTAGAGAGCTTATAGTACCATATTACCCCACTAGAGAGCTCATACTACCATATTACCCCACTAGAGATCTTATATTACCATATTACCCCACTAGAGAGTTATAGTACCATATTACCCCACTAAAGAGTTATAGTACCATATTACCCCACTAGAGAGCTCATAGTACCATATTACCCCACTAGAGAGCTCATACTACCATATTACCCCACTAGAGAGCTTATACTACCATATTACCCCACTAGAGAGCTCATACTACCATATTACCCCACTAGAGATCTTATATTACCATATTACCCCACTAGAGAGCTCATAGTACCATATTACCCCACTAGAGAGCTCATAGTACCATATTACCCCACTAGAATTCTTATATTACCATATTACCCCACTAGAGAGCTCATAGTACCATATTACCCCACTAGAGAGTTATAGTACCATATTACCCCACTAGAGAGCTTATACTACCATATTACCCCACTAGAGATCTTATATTACCATATTACCCCACTAGAGAGCTCATAGTACCATATTACCCCACTAGAGAGCTTATACTACCATATTACCCCACTAGAGATCTTATATTACCATATTACCACACTAGAGAGCTCATACTACCATATTACCCCACTAGAGATCTTATATTACCATATTACCCCACTAGAGAGTTATAGTACCATATTACCCCACTAAAGAGTTATAGTACCATATTACCCCACTAAAGAGTTATAGTACCATATTACCCCACTAAAGAGCTCATAGTACCATATTACCCCACTAGAGAGCTCATACTACCATATTACCCCACTAGAGAGCTCATACTACCATATTACCCCACTAAAGAGTTATACTACCATATTACCCCACTAGAGAGCTCATACTACCATATTACCCCACTAAAGAGTTATAGTACCATATTACCCCACTAAAGAGTTATAGTACCATATTACCCCACTAGAGAGCTCATAGTATCATATTACCCCACTAGAGAGCTCATAGTACCATATTACCCCACTAAAGAGTTATAGTACCATATTACCCCACTAGAGAGCTTATAGTACCATATTACCCCACTAGAGAGCTCATACTACCATATTACCCCACTAAAGAGTTATAGTACCATATTACCCCACTAGAGAGCTTATAGTACCATATTACCCCACTAGAGAGCTCATACTACCATATTACCACACTAGAGATCTTATATTACCATATTACCCCACTAGAGAGTTATAGTACCATATTACCCCACTAAAGAGTTATAGTACCATATTACCCCACTAGAGAGCTCATAGTACCATATTACCCCACTAGAGAGCTCATACTACCATATTACCCCACTAGAGAGCTTATACTACCATATTACCCCACTAGAGAGCTCATACTACCATATTACCCCACTAGAGATCTTATATTACCATATTACCCCACTAGAGAGCTCATAGTACCATATTACCCCACTAGAGAGCTCATAGTACCATATTACCCCACTAGAGATCTTATATTACCATATTACCCCACTAGAGAGCTCATAGTACCATATTACCCCACTAGAGAGTTATAGTACCATATTACCCCACTAGAGAGCTTATACTACCATATTACCCCACTAGAGATCTTATATTACCATATTACCCCACTAGAGAGCTCATAGTACCATATTACCCCACTAGAGAGCTCATAGTACCATATTACCCCACTAGAGATCTTATATTACCATATTACCCCACTAGAGAGCTCATAGTACCATATTACCCCACTAGAGAGTTATAGTACCATATTACCCCACTAGAGAGCTTATACTACCATATTACCCCACTAGAGATCTTATATTACCATATTACCCCACTAGAGAGCTCATAGTACCATATTACCCCACTAGAGAGCTTATACTACCATATTACCCCACTAGAGATCTTATATTACCATATTACCACACTAGAGAGCTCATACTACCATATTACCCCACTAGAGATCTTATATTACCATATTACCCCACTAGAGAGTTATAGTACCATATTACCCCACTAAAGAGTTATAGTACCATATTACCCCACTAGAGAGCTCATAGTACCATATTACCCCACTAGAGAGCTCATACTACCATATTACCCCACTAGAGAGCTTATACTACCATATTACCCCACTAGAGAGCTCATACTACCATATTACCCCACTAGAGATCTTGTATTACATATTACCCCACTAGAGAGCTCATAGTACCATATTACCCCACTAGAGAGCTCATACTACCATATTACCCCACTAGAGATCTTATATTACCATATTACCCCACTAGAGAGCTCATAGTACCATATTACCCCACTAGAGATCTTATATTACCATATTACCCCACTAGAGAGCTGATCGAGCAGAGAAAGAACTGTCAACAAAACGCTCGACATTGAAGCGCAGAGTGCCGACACTCGAACGCGCGGCGACTCAAACGTGACCTTCCTCCCATCCCCCAGCGGCGGTTCAGCACCTGAGTGTGTTGGCGGCCTTGCAGGGGCAGTGCCTGTCGCAGGTGAGTCCGTACAGGCCCGCGGGGCAGAAGCGGTCCCGGCAGCTGGGGCCCTTGAAGCCCTCGTGGCAGAGGCAGGCCCCGTTGACGTGGTAGCACTTGGCTCGGTTCTGACAGTCGCACTTGTGGGCGCACTGCGGCCCGTAGGTGCCGACCGGGCATTCGTCCCGGCACCTGGGTCGGGAGGAAGAGGGGAGGATCTCACTTGTTGCATCGGCAGAGACATGAAAAGGATAATTCCAATTTTCTAAACCTCATCTTTTCCTATTGATCTCACTTCCATAGAACATCTTCTCTCATTCATCTCTGCTCAATGGAAACAATCTCATTTCACAGACAGCGTTTTAAGTGGGCCCGCAATACTTGGAGTGTTTAGATTCACCTCGTTTCACATCAAATAAACGATGTTTTGTGAATTAAACGTGGATCCCACTCGAACAACAGCAACACGGTACAGCTCAGGTCTTTATCTGTTATGTCACTTCTAGAGATTTATATTTATATATTATATATACTATAGGTGGAACAAATAGCGTCCATGCGACGCCTCCGTTCGTCTGTAAATTGGTGCATTGATGTTTATTTCAATGTAAAGTGATATGAGACCGAGGTCCACCATCTTTGTTGTCATTTCTGGACCCTGCTCATTAGACAAAGCAACAAAGGGCAAAATCGAATCGGAGAGATGATGTCATCGATTTGTTTTTTTTGTCCACAAAGATCATAGTTTTTACAAACCTACACCTTTTAGAGATTTCACAAATATCGGTTAAAAAATGTATAAATCTGGTTACGTGTCGCCTGAGAGTCCAGAGCGCTTTCAGGATCATATTCACAGAGAGATAAATATCATATAATCCGTATCCGTGATTCTCCTGCCGCTCCCTCACACCTGAGCGGAGTCCTCACAGAGAGCCTTCACACCCCGATCAGGGTCAACGGGCTCCGGCACCCTGAGTGGTCTTTATAACGAGCACAGGCAGGACATTAAGCAAAAAGAAAGAAATCGCTTCAGGTAACGTCAGGCTGAGCTTCATTCTCCACACGTACGCCGGTTGAAACCATTAAGAAATAGACAAATCACTCAATTAAACTGGCCCGCTGAGGATTTCTGTTTTGCGTCACGTCTAAATCATGCCGGACTTCCTCTGGACTTCTTATCTCGGTTAATTCCATTAGAACGTGGACGTGGGTGCAGGAGAACTCAATCTAGGAATTATTCCATGCAGGCTAATTCACCTGTCTGGGGCCCTAAATGAATGGAGGTAATTTGGCTCAATTGAGAGTAAAGATGGAGGGAGAGGGAGGAGGAGGAGAGCGACGGAGCTGACCACAGAGGAAAAGAGTGTCGGACATGATGGAGGAAATAAAGGAGAAAACTATATTTCAAAGGGCTCTTGGTCAAAGAAAGGTCCATAATAGCAATCATTGAGCATTAGTATGTGGGAGAGAGTAAAGGGAGGAACGTAACTCTGAACATAAAGGCTCCATATTCTGTTCGACAAATGAATCCGCAGTTCAAAACGTCACAATCTATTTCTAATTTTGAGGACGCAGCTGTGTTAATGTTGCACGACTCCTTTTCATTATACCGATGTGTTAAAGAGGGAGGTCAACCGAGACCGGCTCAGGAAGTAGTTTGGCTTATTTCATCTCTTTTAGTTATGTTGTTGGCATTGTGCCTTTAATTGATGAGTTTCAGTCGAGAGCAAAGTAAAATAAAGCTGCAAGCAGCGATGATCGAGTGTCGACCACATCGTGTAAATCGGATGCTGTTTGTCACGTAACGCTGACTTCCTGTTGCCAGCAGGTGGCGCTACGACTAGGAGAAAACATTGCCTTGTAGACCCACTCAGGCCTTGACTGTTTCTTACCAAGCACGGCAACTTTGGGACCGATTGGAGCAAATCCAGCGGATCAGTTCATTGTTTAATGGAGAATAACGTAAAAATGGCCGCCACGGCTACGGCGTGCCACGGCTACGCCGCTCCACCAATCGTAAATCTTTTAGTCGCTTTCAATCACAAAGGTGTTCCAATTGTACTGAAGAAAATCAAAGTGGATCCGATTAATTCCCCAGGAGGAGTTCGTTAAAGTACCTGGAAATGGCACCAAAAAAAATGCACGAGAAATTCATACAAATAAAAAAATGTCCGGTTTAGATCATGACCTCAAGTACCTCAGAATTGTCTGTAAGTACAGAACTTTATTAAAGTTTACTTTTAATCAAGTTCACATTATTCACTGGTCTGTATCTTTGACAAAACTCTAATTTTATCAAAACTTTTTAGCTACACTTTATTATACGTAAACTTATATTATTATTATTATAGAAACTGATCCAAAATAAATGTATACCACATGCATTGTCACCGCCAAAATGATAAAAATAAATAAAAAAGTCCCCGGTGATGAATGAGGTAAAGACATTTGCATTTCTTCCTCTACGCGTTCCCATCGACTCCGCTGCCTTACTGCTCCCATTAGTCCCATTAGTCCCACTCTGTATTCACTGGTTATTACACATCTCACTGCGTTCCCGTATTTATTTTCCTCCCTGCGGAATTCTACTAATATCTTCAGCTGCAACCGGCTAATTCCCCCCCCGAGGAGTCCAATAAAGGCTCCACACAAAGCGTCCGCTCCTATTCCTGTTCCCATTCCCACTTCCGTTCCCGTTCCTGTTCCAACTCCCGTTCCTGTTCCTGTTCCCACTCCTGTTCCTGTTCCCGTTCATGTTCCCACTCCTGTTCATGTTCCCACTTCCGTTCCCGTTCTTGTTCCAACTCCCATTCATGTTCCTGTTCCCACTCCCCTTCCTGTTCCCGTTCCTGTTCCCACTCCCATTCCCACTCCCATTCTTGTTCCCACTCCCGCTCCCATTCCTGTTCCCACTCCCGTTCCCACTCCCGCTCCCATTCCTGTTCCCACTCCCGCTCCCATTCCTGTTCCCACTCCCATTCCTGCTCCTGTTCCAACTCCCATTCCTGTTCCTGTTCCCACTCCCGTTCCTGTTCCCATTCCTGTTCCCACTCCCATTCCCACTCCCATTCTTGTTCCCACTCCCGTTCCCACTCCCGCTCCCATTCCTGTTCCCACTCCCGCTCCCATTCCTGTTCCCACTCCCATTCCTGCTCCTGTTCCAACTCCCATTCCTGTTCATGTTCCCACTCCCCTTCCTGTTCCCGTTCCTGTTCCCACTCCCATTCCCACTCCCATTCCTGTTCCCACTCCCGTTCCCGTTCCCACTCCAGTTCCCGTTCCCGTTCCTGTTCCCACTCATGTTCCCGTTCCCACTCCCGTTCCTGTTCCCACTCATGTTCCCGTTCCCACTCCCGTTCCCGTTCCCGCTCCCATTCCTGTTCCCATTCCTGCTCCTGTTCCAACTCCCGTTCCTGTTCCCGTTTCTGTTCCCACTCCCATTCCCACTCCCATTCTTGTTCCTGTTCCCACTCCCGTTCCCACTCCCATTCCTGTTCCTGTTCCCACTCCCGTTCCTGTTCCCACTCCCGTTCCTGTTCCCGTTCCTGTTCCCACTCCCATTCCCACTCCCATTCTTGTTCCCACTCCCGTTTCCACTCCCACTCCCATTCCTGCTCCTGTTCCAACTCCCATTCCTGTTCCCCCTCCTGTTCCCGTTCCTGTTCCCGTTCCTGTTCCCACTCCCGTTCCTGTTCCCACTCCTGTTCCCACTCCCGTTCCTGTTCCCCCTCCTGTTCCCGTTCCTGTTCCCGTTCCTGTTCCCACTCCTGTTCCCACTCCTGTTCCCGTTCCTGTTCCCACTCCTGTTCCCACTCCTGTTCCCCCTCCTGTTCCCGTTCCTGTTCCCACTCCTGTTCCCACTCCTGTTCCCACTCCCGTTCCTGTTCCCACTCATGTTCCCGTTCCCACTCCCGTTCCTGTTCCCACTCATGTTCCCGTTCCCACTCCCGTTCCCGTTCCCGCTCCCATTCCTGTTCCCATTCCTGCTCCTGTTCCAACTCCCGTTCCTGTTCCCGTTTCTGTTCCCACTCCCATTCCCACTCCCATTCTTGTTCCTGTTCCCACTCCCGTTCCCACTCCCATTCCTGTTCCTGTTCCCACTCCCGTTCCTGTTCCCACTCCCGTTCCTGTTCCCGTTCCTGTTCCCACTCCCATTCCCACTCCCATTCTTGTTCCCACTCCCGTTTCCACTCCCACTCCCATTCCTGCTCCTGTTCCAACTCCCATTCCTGTTCCCCCTCCTGTTCCCGTTCCTGTTCCCGTTCCTGTTCCCACTCCCGTTCCTGTTCCCACTCCTGTTCCCACTCCCGTTCCTGTTCCCCCTCCTGTTCCCGTTCCTGTTCCCACTCCTGTTCCCACTCCTGTTCCCGTTCCTGTTCCCGTTCCTGTTCCCACTCCTGTTCCCACTCCTGTTCCCCCTCCTGTTCCCGTTCCTGTTCCCACTCCTGTTCCCACTCCTGTTCCCACTCCTGTTCCCACTCCTGTTCCCGTTCCCACTCCCGTTCCCGTTCCGGCCGTACCTCTCTCCGATGTAGCCGGCGGTGCACTGGCACTGGCCGCTGATGTGGTCGCACAGGCCTCCGTTGCGACACGTGCAGTCCTGAGAGCAGTTGATGCCGAAGGAGCCGAAGGAGCAGGGCTGAGCGCAGACGGGACCCTGAGGAGGAAGAGAGCCGGCAGCGGGTCAGCGAGGGCATCGAACACACGACACCGAGTCGCGTTAGTTACACACCAATCGGGAAATTAAGTGCTAGTACAGATAACAAAATGAAATGTTTTCATTATCTTAATGAGAGGGTTATGATGCGTTGACAAAACTCATTGTATCAGTTGTATTGAATTAGCTGTTGTTTGTATGAACAACGCTGGGTTAACATGCAGTGGTGCAGTGGAGCAGCTCGTACCACCCAGCCGGCGGGACAGGAGCACTCTCCGGTCACGTGATGACACGCCCCTCCGTTCTGACAGGGACATCGCTGCTCACACTGGGAGCCATGTTTACCGGGAGGACAGGGCTCCTCACAGCTGGAGGGAAGAAGAAGAAGAAGGAGGTGGGGGGGGGGGGGGGGGGGGGGGGTTTGTGATGAGAGGAGGCGGTATAGACCTGTCAATCACCTGGTAGACCCGCCCTAAAGCGTCCCCTGCTTTATGGTCTGTTTGACTCTAAATGAGCATAATTTACTAAATGAACATCATGCTGTATTGAAGAAGACTTGAAACTAGAGATTGAGACATAAACTCATGTTTACAATGTTTACTGAGGGAATACATCAAGAGAAGTAGAGTCATTTATATAGACTTCTATACAACCAGAGGAGTCGCCCCTGGTGGTCAGGAGAGAGAATGCAGCTTTAACACATGAAGCATAGACTTCTATACAACCAGAGGAGTCGGCCCCTGGTGGTCAGGAGAGAGAATGCAGCTTTAACACATGAAGCATATACTTCTATACAACCAGAGGAGTCGCCCCCTGGTGGTCAGGAGAGAGAATGCAGCTTTAACACATGAAGCGTTGACTTCACTTGTCAGAACCAGTACAACATACTCTGATGTTTGATTTATAATATATATATATATATATATATATATATATATATATATATATATATATATATATATATATTCATGTGCTTCCCTCTAACACAATGGAAAATCAAACCCAGACTTACTATCAGTAGAAAAGCAGCAGCTGGTTCAAAAAGAATCAGACCATACGAACCGTGTCTCTTGCCAGATGGTGGCACATTTTAAATTATTTTTATAAATTATTGTGTATTTTTGCATAATATCTACTTGTGTGCGTGTGGTTGTGTGAATTGTGTGTCGTGTTCTGACAAAAAAAAGTGCCCTGTTTTCAAAATCTGCTTCTGAACCGAAGCCCCCCCCCCGGCCCCCTACTCACAAAGCCCCGGTGTATCCCGGTGCACACAGGCACTCGCCGGTCTGATGCTGGCAGGTGGCGCCGTTGAGGCACTGGCACTCCAGCAGGCAGTCCTTGCCGTAGAGGTTGGGGTCGCAGGCCTCCTCGCAGCGCCAGCCCTGGAAGCCGTCGGTGCAGACGCAGGCTCCGGTGATCGGGTTGCACTTGGCCCCGTTGCGGCACTGACAGCGGTTGCTGCAGTGGGGCCCCCAGAAGTCGCTCTCGCAGCCTGGACGGAGACGAGGGAGGGAAGGGAGGGAGGGCGAGAGAGTCGACGTGTGATTCAAAACATGTGTCATCGATGTTTATATACGATGTGTATGAAGTCTGAGAGCGCGGAGGATTCATGGTCGTCTGGAAAATGAAGTAATCCACACGAGAGAGGACGAAGGTGAGGTAAGAGCACAGACCGCTTATGAGAAGTGGACCGAGTCACGGTGACGTCACCCGTTGGTTCGTGGACTGACGTTATGAAGCCTCGAGTTCGGCGAATTTGCCGTCGCCATCTTGGATTACGTCCATAACCATATTGGGTTTTTTAGCCTCAAGTTTGGCGTTTCGCCATCTTGTTTTTTGACAACCAGTGAACAGGAAGTGACTATATAAGGAGCGACGTAGTGTCGACCTGTCAATCATCTTGTAGCCCCGCCCTAAAGCGTCCCCTGCTTTATGGTCTGTTTGACTCTAAATGACCATAATTCACTAAATGAACATCATGCTGTATTGAAGAAGACTTGAAACTAGAGATTGAGACATAAACTCATGTTTACAATGTTTACTGAGGGAATACATCAAGAGAAGTAGAGTCATTTATATAGACTTCTATACAACCAGAGGAGTCACCCCCTGGTGGTCAGGAGAGAGAATGCAGCTTTAACACATGAAGTAAAGTATTGGTCCCAGTCTTCATTTAATACAGACTAAAAATGTTTTACAGCAGTTTAACCTCCAGAACTTTGAGGCAGCTTCTCTGACGGGAGAGCAGATGTGCTAAAGCTGCTAAACCGCCACCTTTAACCTTCAGAGACGACGGCAAACGAGAGACGTCGTTAAACTCTATGCAGCTCGATGATGTTTACCAACCCAGCTGGTCTGAGATCTCTTCATAAGCCAAGTCTACTGTCTTTATGAAGTGGTATTAAAAACAAAAACAAACCACATATACCACTAAAATAGAGTAAGGAGGTAATCTGAGTGATCCTCGGTGTTGGTGCAGCTGCAGCAGAAATCCTCTCACTGATGTTGCTGCTGGAAAGAAATGCTCTAAACCACACTTTGCTCTAAATAATATATACTAATATAATGCCCCAAGAAAATGTTAAAACTCTTGAGCTCCTGAGTTCATCACTTTTATACTAACTTTACCTACCTTTACTATACATATATATATATATATATATATATATATATATATATATATATATATATATATATGTATGTATATATGTATATATACATTCCTGTTTAACCCTTCGTCCACGGAGCCCGCGGTTTCGCGTGGTGACACTTGAAACTTTTCTCTAAGTTTCTAAAATATTCACAGCACCCCGATAATACATCGCAAAAATATAATTTTACGTCTGGCGGAAAGAGACGGCTTCCTGCTTCCGGGTGCCTGCCCAGGCAGAGCCCAGCATAATTTTAACATCATCAGGCAAGCGAAAGGGCAGCAGTGTGTCATCTGACGCTGGAAAAAAAAAAAAAAAAAATCCTTCTCTGTGATTAGTTGAGTCATATGTCCGTCGCCATTTCGTGAACTAAACAACCAATGTACACTCAGGAAAATCTCAAAAGGACAACCCACTTGTACAGCATGTACACATGCTACATTTTACAATCAACATGACGACAAAGAGATTCAACACGGAGGAAGCAAAGCGCATGATTCTGGAGAGCAGCGAGGAGGAGGACGACGCGTCGTCGTCAGAGCTCGAAGGCTTTAGTTCTTCTGAGGAAGATGGGTAAGTGTAGTTACTAAACTTTGTTACGTGTCTGTAAGGCTGCATGGTGCAAACTAGTAATGTGTACAAACTAGTAATGTGTACACTGTGCACGAGAGCCAGCCACGCGGTGCACACTGCTGCTCACGTTACTACGTCATGATCTAAGTAATGTTTACACACAGTCTGCTTTGTACAACACTCTGCTTCACGTTACTACCACTAATATTTATACATCCAATGCGGAGCACTATGCTAAAATTACTACCACAGTCATGATCTGAATAATATTTGCACATCCAATGTGGAGCATTCTGCTCAATCGTTACGTCATCTTTCTTTCAACTGACTAGTATTGATTTATTTTACAGAGAGGAGCACCAGCCGCCCCGACCAGCCTGGCCAGCAAAGAGGCAGCGTGTTGGACGGCGACTACCACGACCAGCAAAGAGGCAGCGCGTTGACCGACGACTAAAGACACCATCTCCAGCAAACAGGGCGCGTGCTGCCCGGCGACTGCTTTCACCTCAGGCCAGATCAAGAAAGACAGCAGCGCGTGCACCACCTGCACCTACGCTGTCCTGGAGGACGGATGAAGACCCGGACACTGCTCCCCCCGTCATCAAGTTCCAGCCCGGACACCAGGTCCACATGTCAGTGCCACAGCAACACCCATTGAACTCTTCAAACTGTTCTTCCAACTAAGTCCACGGTGGGTCGCAGGGTTTGCGAGCTTTGCAGCATGAAGAAAGTGAGCAAAGACACGGCGTGGAAGTGCGAGGCGTGTAACGTTCCCCTCTGCCTGCAGCTGAACAGAAACTGTTTCCATGACTGGCATGCCATGGCATGAGGATATGCCATTGAAGCATATATACTTGTATAGTCTTTGTTCTGTTTTATATTTCTGAATATATATTCTGTACATATTTTCTTTTTTTTTTATAATACATATTTTTATTTAAAAAAAAAAAAAAAATTGTTGTGATGGTCATTTTTCATTTGCACACACTCCCTGAAGCTTTATCTGCACTATGAAGTCATTTCTCAGTCCCATTTTTATCATTTTGGTGAAAGCTGTGAAAGACCATATTTCTACTCAAAAAACGATAATAAAAACTTTAGTTTTAGACATTTATTTACATGTATCTAACATTTTATTCATATATTTCACTGCTTTTCTGAACCTAAAACCTTTGGTAAACCAATTGCCATCACCTAAACAGAGTCACCACCTGAGTAAAGTTAGGTTTTTTCAAGCGATATGAAGAATTTCCAAAAATCGAGATTCCATTTTTCAGCTTTAGTGTCATATTATAAAGTTTTTTTCTTTACACTTTTGCCTTACGACAATGGTGCCTCATTATATAGATAGCTGAGATTGTTCTGCAATTTATGATGTAAAACATGGGTATATATCTTATATGCAAGTGCCTTAAAAGGTGAATCTAAGAAAATTATGTCAAATCGAGAAAATCGACTGAAAATGACCTCCAGTGTGCAGTGAGTTAAATTCAGTTTATTAATTTGCAATACATTACCACAAATCTATATTACTTCATCTTGTATTTTATGCATGTATATATTTTAGCCCTATATTTTAACTTGCACTATTTTATGTCAAATATTCTCATCTTGCTCTTACATGTGTGAGTTATTTTTTTTTTAAAATACATTTTTAATGAGCATTAATAGAGGGAGCCTGAGATCTAAGATTTTAATGCTTGTCCATATGATGATAAAGAGCTTGAGCATAAAACTAATGCAGCAGCACCCAGAATATATATATATATATATATAAATATATTCATATTTATAGGCTGAATAATATAATACAATTTATGTCTTATAATCTAAAATCAGTCTTATAACTGAATTATAATAAAAAACTACTCTTTCAGTTTCCTTGTGAACAAACGAGTGCAACACCATGAATCCCTGGATCTGGATCCAGATATGACATCACAGGTCTGGAACACCTGCTCACTCACAACTCGTCAAATAGACGAATAAACATCCGTGTTTACAGGAAGCAACTTGGTTAAGTTTAGTAAAAAGCTTGTGGTTTGGATTAAAATAAGAAGTAGTTAAGAAGGTAACGTTACGTGACTTCAAATGACCTTTTTTGCTTTCACATGGGTCGTGAACATTGATCTCCGGGGTGAAAGTCTTGTGTTTGTCATCGTGGTTAGGGTTAAAATAAGTAAGTTTGTCACGTGGTTGAATAGGATAATAGGTTACCATACATACGCAACGCAAGTTAAGTAACGTTGCGTAACTTAAAATAAGTCCATGTCTTTCGTCGTTTGTCAGGTAGTTCTGTTTAGTAGTAACATTGACTTTTGGTTACACCGGTCTCCTGGGTGAAAGTCCTGTGTTTTCATCTTTTTAGTTTAAAATAAGTTCTTTAAATTGGCTTTGTGACCTATTTGATAGACGTTCAGAATGTTCTGTAACTTGACATGAATTAAAATAAGTCAACGTTGACTTTTGCTAATATGCGGGTCACGTACACCGGTCACCTGAGTGAAAGTCCTGTGTGTGTTTTCATCTTAGCTTGGGTTAAAAGTAAATTTGTTATATAGTTTTAGTAAGTTGTTACATACGCAACATATGTATGTTACGTCAACGTTGACCTTTGCTCTCACACGGGTCACTAATTCCGGTCACCTGGGTGAAAGTCGTGTGTTTTTCATCTTTGTTTGGTTTAAAATAAGTTTGTTAAGTCGTCTTTGTGACATATTTGACAGTAGATCAGAATGTTCTGTAACGTGACATAAATTAAAATAAGTCAACATTGACTTTTGCTCTCACACTGGTCACTTACTCCGGTCACCTGGGTGAAAGTCGTGTGTGTGTTTTCATCTTAGCTTGGGTTAAAAGTAAGTTTGTTATATAGTTGTAGTAAATTATTACATACACAACATATATTAAGTATGTTACATCAACGTTGACCTTTGCTCTCACACGGGTCACTAACTCCGGTCACCTGGGTGAAAGTCGTGTGTTTTTCATCTTTGTTTGGTTTAAAATAAGTTTGTTAAGTCGTCTTTGTGACATATTTGACAGTAGATCAGAATGTTCTGTAACGTGACATAAATTAAAATAAGTCAACATTGACTTTTGCTCTCACACTGGTCACTTACTCCGGTCACCTGGGTGAAAGTCGTGTGTGTGTTTTCATCTTAGCTTGGGTTAAAAGTAAGTTTGTTATATAGTTGTAGTAAATTATTACATACGCAACATATATTAAGTATGTTACATCAACGTTGACCTTTGCTCTCACACGGGTCACTAACTCCGGCCACCTGGGTGAAAGTCGTGTGTTTTTCATCTTTGTTTGGTTTAAAATAAGTTTGTTAAGTCGGCTTTGTGACATATTTGCCAGTAGATCAGAATGTTGGGTTAGCTTGGGTTAAAAGTAAGTTTGTTATATAGTTTTAGTAAATAATGACATACGCAATATGTGTATGTTACGTCAACGTTGACCTTTGCTCTCACGCGGGTCACTAACTCCGGCCTCCTGGGTGAAAGTCCTTTGAGTTTGTAACCCATCCACCCGACGACCTTTTTCGCTGTTTCTACTAGTACTAACTACTACTACTAACTACTACTACTAAGTAATACTACTAACTACTACTACTAACTACTACTACTACCTACGGCCACGCTCACTGTGACACGCCGGGCCACTGACTCAGCTGCTATTCGACGACTCGGCAAAGAATCGCTGCTATAAATCAGAACCGCGAGACATTCGTTGAAAACAAGTACAAAAGACGGGACACTTTATTGTGTATTACATCATCCCAAGACAACATAAATCCAAGCCCTGTTATCTTTTTGACGAATGCTCACGGGGTGAAACTGCACTCTCCAAAAAAGGGAAGTGAAGTACCCGGCGTCTGAGTGCCAGGAGCTCTGAGTGAATGGTCTTTTAAGTACAAAATAAAGCGCTGAGAGACGGCCAAAGTTGTCGAGTCTCGGAGAACTTCTCCCCCTCCCCCAACGTGGGCGGCCGTCCTACAGATACCGTGTGTTAAATGTTTCATCGGCGCTGCGGTGGACAGAGCTCTGAGCAGACAAAGCATAAATCAGACTCACGCCAACTCCCTCTCAATATTCCTCTAATTTACTCTCTTCTTCCTCTCTCTCCATCCCTCTCCTCCTTCCTGACTCTCGCTCAAAGGGAGGAGTTCCCTTTATTCCTCTTCTCAGTCAAATCCTTTATCCTCTCACAGCCTCAATTATTCAGCAGCAAAGAGTCCAAATCAAGTGACTAATGACTTTGATCAAGAGTAGCTCGCTGGCACTAAGCAGAACTTTCCGCACTGAATTAGGAGCCGCATAATATGCTTTGGCAAGGGATGACTCTTGAAGGAATACTTCTAGGTTTAACCGTGCCGAGGAGTCACTGTTTGCCAAAGACTTAAAACTAAAATGTGAGCCAGCTCTTTGGTGTGGTCTCTTTTCTCACGTCCGAAAGGGAAACGCACCTGGACCACATGGTGGGCGCTCTGTTTCGTCCGGAGGTTGTTGGTCAAAAGGGAAATTCCACCTTGAGCGTGCATCTCTGCGTCTGTCCGCGGCTAACCTCGCCTTCTGCACACGGCAACAACAACAAAACGGGTAATATTTTGGGTGGTGCCTGGCGGTTTAACGATGGCGACGTTCTCAGAACGCCTTTTTATGTTACCGTTTTTATTCTACGACCCAAAGCTGCTTTCAAGCCAGAGACTCGGTGGAGGTAAAACAGTTCGCGGGCCTTTTGACCACAACATTCTCGCAAATTCTTCCTCGAGTTTGTGGCGAAATTTGAAGAAATTGCCTCCCGCCGTTTCTAAGATGTCTCGGCAACCCGAAACCGTGACGCCTCCGTCCAATACATCGCATGGACGCCTCGAGGAAAGGGCCAACGGGCCTTTTTGCTGCTTCGATATTTTCGGAAAGCTGATTTCACTCACACACACAGAACACGCTGAAATATTGATGCTTAAAACTTTCTTTTTTTTAATGCGGCGGATAATTGGAAGAGACGGACAGACGACCCTCCCACGCGCAAGATAAGAAGCTTCCTTTTGTTTTGTTCCTCTTTCATGGAATATGAAAACCGGACTTTGCGTCCGCATTAACTGACCAGCATCCAACTACTCAGGAGCAACAGGGAGGAGCTGGAGAGGTGATTAAAAACCTTTTTACGATAAAGAATTAAATAAATAGTTGCGTAATCTCCTCCATAGAAATCATACACTTTAAAATTCAGAGGAAGGTAAAAAAAAAAAAAAAAGTCCAGTTGCACAATTTCCAAGAACTCTTTAATTAATGAGTCAAATCAAGAAGCGTCTGTCCGCTTCGTGATTCATATCCACACCAGAACTTTCACTCAAATATATGTTCCTGAGTCAGGGTCTTATGTGTCTTTTCAAAATAAAACGTCCATGTTTACAGAATATGTAGAGATTCTGCTCGCTACATGCATAGTATCTTTTCAAAATAAAACTTCAGTGTTCACAAGAAACTGAGTTTCTGCTTGTTACCTGCATAGTGACTTTTCAAAATAAAATGTCCATGTTCACAGGATACGTAGAGATTCTGCTCGCTACATGCATAGTATCTTTTCAAAATAAAACTTCAGTGTTAACAAAAAACGTAAGAGTTTCTGTTTGTTACATCCATAGTAACTTTTCAAAATAAAATGTCAATTTTCACAGGATATGTAGAGACTCTGCTTGCAACATGCAGAGTATATTTTCAAAATGAAACTTCCATGCTTACAGGATATGTAGAGATTCTGCTCACTATAGTTTCATAGTGACTTTTCAAAATAAAATGTCCATCTTCACAGGATTTGTAGAGATTATGCTTGCTGAATGCGGTGTCTTTTCAAAATAAAACTTCTGCATTCATAATCTCAATGGGACTCTCCTGGTTAAATAAAGGTTTAAATAAAATAAATAAATACGTTACGTGCAGTTTCCGCTCGTAACATGCGTACAGACATAACAAAGTAAGTTGAATTCGTTTTTCGGTTTATTTACGCAAAAAAACTACTTGGTTAAATTGAGGTAAAGATTGTGGTTTCACTCAAAATAAATAATTATGTGACAAGTTTTGTAACTAAACTAATGTATAACACGTCAACAGTGACATTTAGAGGCTGTTTCGGGTTTTAAAGCTCAATACTGTAGTTCAGTTTGTAGTGAAACGCTGCTTGTGTGCAATGCATTCTGGTACATGTAGGCACAGCAGGGATGTTTATTATGTAACATCAGCACTGATTTGACATCCCCATAAAGTGGCAAATTATTTTTCCAAATTATAAAGTTTTCATGGTTTTTATGATTTTATTACATGTTTTTCTGTCAGCATTTCTCTTCGTTGTTGTTTTCCTTTTCTTTGTTTTTGTAATTGACTTAAACGAGGGCCGCAACTCAACGAACTCTTGAGCATAACTAAAGGTTGAATGAGGCTGACTTTGACATTTAGCCATATTTTTTGCAAAGAAATTAGAGCTGAATGTCAAATCTCTTAATGGCCTGAACACACGGTGGGAGGTAGACCAAGGAGAAGGAAAGTCAGACAGGACTAATTTCAGCCTCATTTGAAGGTTTCAACATGTGTGACTAATGCTGACAGCTGCTGCTTGCAGCTTCCTCTCCTGCAGGTGCAGAGCCGATCCCAATATAATAAATATGTTGCACAGGAGGAAGTCGGATACGAAGATAGACCGCACAAGAAGAGGACGTGGTCAACGTGACTCGTTGGTTTGTGGACGGATGTTTTGAAGCCTCGAGTTCGGCGAGTTTGTCGTCGCCATCTTGGATTACGCACGTCGCCATGTTGATTTTTTTGCAGCTAGTGAACACCAGGAGTCGCCCCCTGGTGGTCAGGAGAGAGAATGCAGCTTTGACACATGAAGCATAGACTTCTATACAACCAGAGGAGTCGCCCCCTGGTGGTCAGGAGAGAGAATGCAGCTTTAACACATGAAGCATAGACTTCTATACAACCAGAGGAGTCGCCCCCTGGTGGCCAGGAGAGAGAATGCATCATTGACACATGAAGCATATATTTCTATACAACCAGAGGAGTCGCCCCCTGGTGGTCACTAGAGAGAATGCAGCTGTGACACATGAAGCATACACTTCTATACAACCAGAGGAGTCGCCCCCTGGTGGCCAGGAGAGAGAATGCAGCTTTAACACATGAAGCATAGACTTCTATTCAACCAGAATCTCATAAATGACGTAAATGTTTCTGTAATTTTTTACAAATAGTGAAATCTTCAGTCGTGGAAAATACACGTATTATCTTCCCCTTATAAAAACTCATCAAGGCCTTTTTTTTCTCTCCAAAATAACACAATTACAAGACAATAAATAGATAATGATAACACTCATAATTATCAATATGAATACTTTGCAGCAGGTGCAACACATTTATTCCCTGTAACACATTCAAGAGAAACCGCTACTGTAAAACTGTCACATTGGCAGGTCTTTATACGTTGAGCATAAAGGTTATAATGCAGTCAGTGCCAACAACATTATTAGAGCCGTACCCCGTAGAGAAACTCATTTTTTTCCTATTTTTTCCAATATAAATTCAGTCCATGCTATGATTGAGCCCCATTAAGAAACTTCCCTACATTTACTGGTCCCATTGTGTGGCATGGTGGAGGCCCGTGAAGGGCTTTAGGTAACGTCTACACACACGCTGTGCTCGGCTGATTGATGTCGTCATTAAATCGTCTGCTGCGCCTACTTTAAATGCTGTCCTCTCTCTCGTCTCTCCAGCCATTCGTAAGAAGAAAAGAAAACCTTCAGGGTTTCACAGCGCTGCTTTTTCATGACACAGGAAAAAGTTATGCAAATATAATAATCATTTATTAGTCATTATGAGGTGGAAGTCAGTTGTTGAGTTGCTCTGCATTTGCAAAAACAAAAAAGTGCTTCGTAGCCCGAACAAAAATGTGTCAATATGCATTTCTGCAGCTGTGATTACCTGAGTCTGTTTTCTTAACTTTTATTCATCCGGCAAATTCTCCCGAGTTTGGTTCTGAAGACACTTCCAGAGATTCATACAAACCAAATACAATCTATTATGCCGGAGCTGTGGAGGAAAACTCTACGCAAAAAAAACTTCTCAACACGAACACAAAGCCGAGAACTACTCTGCTCTCTCTCTTTCTCTAACCAGTTCCACAAAACCTCCCCAGCATTAAATTAATATTGAAAACGTCTCCCTCCACTCCAGCCGTAAACAACCACTGACATCTGCATGATGAGTGTTTTGCATTAATCAAACCCGTCAGTACAGTCGGAGGGAGGGCCACGAGGTTAGAGTGATTAACTGGGTGAAATGAAAAAAAATGAAAAAACAAGGCTCTCTATTCAAAAAGTCTCTCTTCACAAGAGCAGGGAAGACATATTCTGTGATTGAATTAGCAGCTTTTGTGTCATTAAAAACCTCCTGGTCATTCTGCTTAATAATGTGTTTCTGTTTGTTTGAAGGAAAGTGAAGATGGGAAGTCTCCTCCTCAGCACCCGATAATGTACAACCAAACGAACCGAACAACCAAATAAAAGCCCGAGATCGTCCAGCAGCTGGGACACCTTTAAGGTGGCGATGTAGCCGATATGAACTTGCTAACGCCATATGTTGACCACAGAGCAGGGGCAAGCTACAAAAGCTAGCGTTAGCATGAAACTCGGGGCTCTGATTGGTTTACTAAAGTTCGCCCCTTAGATATTCTATTACGGAGTCAACTTCTCGGGCCTCTTTGACGAAAACAGAATGCGGCAACGCGGATAATTCACTCCAGAACCGGCGTGGGTAAAAATTCACCCCAGCAGTATTTTCTGTATTCCATATTTTTTGCATCGCACTGGTTAGAAAATACTTTAAAAATGGTGGAGATTCACCAAATCCGGCCAACAACGGGACCCCAAAACAGACCGGGTTGGCTTGGTTTGGGCCAGCTGCCTTGAGATGGACGGACTTTGAGTCACGATTATGCAAATTTAGATGCAACGAATTGCCACGTTGGGTCCGTCGTGCATGAATACGTCACATAAGATGCATCTCCACACGATGCATCTCCACACGTAAAATCAGAATACGTTGATTGTTGATGACTGCTAAAGGCCCACTGCAGGATATTTTACCACCAAATTTGGATGTTCATTCATTCATTTGGAGGGAATCAAAGCCAATGTGAAGCACACAAGAAAACACTCTCCTTAGAAACAGAGTCTGCAAAAAAACACCCAACGACTCATCTTACAAACGAAGATTTAGTCTACGACATGATGACTTAGTCACATCGGCTCCGGTATGATGCGAAAATCGTTTGCCCCGTAAAGAGGATGCCTGCGCCCCAGTGAGAGGGTGATGGACGAGCGGCCTGATCGGACAGGAACGAGGGGGGAATACCCTGCCAATAAACGAGGCGGAGGGATAGTGCTGACTGGCCGAAAACACAGCAGCACTCCGAATGCCACCGGGCCATCTGTTGATCTATGGAGCAGCAACCGCTCTCATTTGTCTTGGTTCTGCCCCGCTGATCACGCCATGGGTTTGTGGGGGCCGGACAAATAAAGAGGCAAAGAGGCAAGTCTATCCTACAAGCAAATAAACAGACATGCCTGTGGAGAATGTGTGTCCAGTACATGTACCATCTGGTTGTATAGAAGTCTATGCTTCATGTGTTAAAGCTGCATTCTCTCTCCTGACCACCAGGGGGCGACTCCTCTGGTTGTATAGAAGTACATGCTTCATGTGTTAAAGCTGCATTCTCTCTCCTGACCACCAGGGGGCGACTCCTCTGGTTGTATAGAAGTCTATGCTTCATGTGTTAAAGCTGCATTCTCTCTCCTGACCACCAGGGGGTGACTCCTCTGGTTGTATAGAAGTCTATGCTTCATGTGTTAAAGCTGCATTCTCTCTCCTGACCACCAGGGGGTGACTCCTCTGGTTGTATAGAAGTCTATATAAATGACTCTACTTCTCTTGATGTATTCCCTCAGTAAACATTGTAAACATGAGTTTATGTCTCAATCTCTAGTTTCAAGTCTTCTTCAATACAGCATGATGTTCATTTAGTAAATTATGGTCATTTAGAGTCAAACAGACCATAAAGCAGGGGACGCTTTAGGGCGGGGCTACAAGGTGATTGACAGGTCTGGGAGTTGTGTGTGTTTCCACTTCTTGAAAGTTAATTTAACCATGTTGGTCGCCTATAAACATCTAATTCAGCCTCTGGTGTCACTTCAGGTTGAAAAAAACAAAAGAGGTGTCGACCAAGATGATGAACTCGAGGCATTACAACCGCAGCAAACAAAGGGGTGATGTCATCGCGTCCACATCTTACGTACAGTCTATCAAATTAAAACACAACTGAGAGCCGCTAAACATCTTGTTGCCGCAATGAATAAATGATTATAAAGTCGTTCTGCATCCGTCAACATTTCACCCAGTAGAGACGCTGGATCGATGAACGCCTTCCTCCTGCTGGGCAGAAGCCAATGAACTAGCCACACACACACACACACACACACACACACGCACACACGCACACGCACACACGCACACACACACACACACACACACGCACACACACACACACAGCCTTGAGTGTGATTCATTCATTCTTAGTTCTTTGTCACAGCTCATGAAAGAGGAAGAGCTCTGCTCGTCTTCACCGCTCTTCATCCCCTTTGGAGATGAAGCGTCGCTGCTTTGCGTTCACCGCCTCCATGGAATATATTATTAAATACTAACGCTTATATTTATTCCAAACAAACTGCTCCTGTTGCTTCCACGAACACGCAGACGACAGAGAGAACGTGAGGCGGAACAGTGTTTTACTTTATTTCCAGCAGCACCCCGGGACAGCACTTTATTTAAGACATGAGTAAAAGCATTCCCATCAGCCGGCTGTCAGGCGCTCCCCTGACAACCGACGAGCAAACAGCACTCCGTGAGGCGGCGGCGGGGGAAGACCCGCTCTCTAACCCCCGGCGCCGCGTCGGGCTGTTAGCAGACGGCCGACCCACATGCACACGCGCCCGTGTTTAATTCACAGCCATCGATTTCCTATTTTCAATTAATAATTGTAATCAGTGGCAGCGCGGCTGAGTCTGCGGGTCGATGCGGAGGCCAGAGCGATGCGTCTGGTCGCCGCCACGCCGGCCGCGTCCGCTTGTGCGTCCAGGTGATTGATTTTTTTGTGTTTTTTACAGATTTTCCCTTTAAAAATACGTAATTTCCGCGTTGATCGATGCTTAAAAGAGACCGAACATGTCTTCCCTGTCGTCTCTTCTTTACGTTCGGGGTAATGAGCGGTATTCGACAACTTTGCTGTAGAACGTTGCTCGAATTGTGGCAACCTTTCACTTGTGTGTGTGTGTGTGTGTGTGTGTGTGTGTGTGTGTGTGTGTGTGTGTGTGTGTGTGTGTGTGTGTGTGACTCGTCCGGGCGAAGTGCAGCTCGCTTTCTCGTTTTGGTAATTGCATTTCAAACATTTTGAGTTGGGGTCTAAGGGCTCTGCAGGCGGCCGTCCTCCCACCGACTCATCAAACACAAAGAGGTGAGAGCCGATGGAGCCGTTGGTCAGAGGTCAGAGGTCAGAGGTCAGACGTCAAGCGCCACGCCGGCGCGGGAGTCGCCCGCCAGACGACGACGTCTTCGTCCAACTCGGTGAAGACGATTCGGATTTTAGATCTGGTTTGTACTTACTTTTAGATGAATTGGCCACTTGGAGGCAGCGGGGACGCAATACTGACCCATTGTCACTTAAAGAAAGTAAAAATGGCCGACAACGTCCAGGAAGCAGAACCACGTGACCATCCGTGCGGCTTGGAGAGTGTAATGCTGCGTTCACACGAAAAGACTTGCGATTTTTCGCACCGCTCTTTTCGACCTGAGTTTACTCGCTCGACTTAATTAGCATCATTAGCTTCATTCGCTTTTTCGAGGCGGAAAAGGGGCGTGGCTTATCTCCGTGGCTTTTCTCCGTAAAAACAGTTACTATTTCCGCCGTCCAGCTTTGAAACAACCAACGCGTTATTCGCGTTGTTCGCGTTGTTCGCAACCATTCGCGTCTGTGAACTGACTTCGCAACTCTTTTGGTGCGAACGCAGCATAAGTCAGAAGATATTCACTTATTTTTGTTGCTCTGTTTTTGGTCTCCACGAGGGAAACGTCCGTCTCTCTAGCGGCTGAACGCTCCACGATGTTGGAGCTGCACAGAGAGAGAGAGCGGTGGAGTTACTTGTGTTTTTACTTAAAAACAGCCCCCTGCTGAGAGCAGTGGGACTGGACCCCAAAACCAAAAAGACAAAACGCTTTGTGGAGCCGAGTGATGATTATCTGTGGCTCTGTCACCGCGAGCCATTCCTTTCACAATAAAAGAAACCACCTGATCGTTAATATTAAAACAGCGAGCGGCTTTAAGGCTCCGTTGATCCCAATTACAGCTTTTTTAAATACACTGACGGGTTCGGAGGATAAATCTTCCTGGAGCCGATCGCCTGTCTGCTGCTTGAAATAGTTTATTTATTTTATGTGTTTTTAAATGTGTATAGCTGCTGTCTGGTTAAATAATAATTTAAAAGCAGTATTGATAATAAGAAGCGCATCAAGTAGCGTGTGAATCTGTACCTCTAAAAAACTATGTAAAACATTCCCATGAGCCTCAGCTGCACTTTGTGTTTACGGCTAATTAGCATCAGTTAGCTTGCTTTATCCCAGTAAGTAACCTAGTAATATATATATATATACATATATATATATATATATATATATATATATATATATATATATATATATATATATAATTTTTTTTTTAAATAAATAATACACTTAATGGAAGCCCGTTTCAGCCAAAAAAGTAATAATTATGAGATGAAAAGTCATAACCATGACCTTTCTTTTTTTTTGGGGCGGAAACAGGCTTCCATACTTCCTCCACCAGTTCTTTTCTTTGCTATATTTTTGTTGTGGTTCTATATTCTCGCACATTCTTTGTATGGTTTTGCTCTGTCCGTCCCACAGAGCTCCAGGGTCCTTCAGGACTCAACACGCCGACCTTCCCTCCTCCTCAGAGGTCGACCCGGCTCCACCAGCCCCTTTGAGAAAGGTCAAGACGGCTTCAAGTGCAAGATGACTGAGGGAGAAGAGGAGGAGGAAGAGGAGGAGGAAGAGGAGGAGGAGGAGCTGAGATGTAAAGCAGTGGTGAACAATTCCACGACCGCTTTCAAAGTCAAAGGGAAAGGAAAAGGATCCATTGAGGCGGCCACTTCAGCTGAGAGGCGATAAACAAGTTAGTTTGGAAATTAATCAGAGGGGAGTTATATATATATATATTTATATATATATATATATATATATATATATATATATATATATTCCTTAATGGGTTGTCTGTCATGAGCGCTCATGTGGCTTTAGACGGGAAAAAGGTAATCAAAAGGTTCTCGAGGTGAGAAAACAGTTCATTTCCCCTCTACTGCCATGATGGATGGAGAGAGAGGGAGAGAGAGAGAGAGGGAGAGAGAGAGGGAGGGAGAGAGAGAGAGGGAGAGGGAGAGGGAGAGAGCAGGAGGGCGAGAGAGAGACTCTGAGAAACAGCAGCCTGGTAGTTTTAGTGTATTTCCTCCACATCTGTTTACAGAGCAGCGAAAGCACAAAACTATTAAAAGAACAGATGAATTGCTTCGACAGTAGAAACTTCCTTTAGAAACGGATGAAACGTTCTCGTTTAAAGTCTCAACATCACGGCGAGTTACACCTGTTCTGCACAAACCCCACGAACGAACATTTAAATCATCATAAAGTGTTTTCTGGTTGTCTTTTTTTCCGGCAGGAGCCATTCAGGTATTTTCCTTCTGTGAGATAATCGTTGCATCGTTACTGGTGGAGTTACTGCACACACACACACACACACACACACACACACACACACACACACACACACACACACACACACACACAAGTTTTAGTCTTTGGAAACCAAACATTTCTACTTCTGCTGCTTCACAATAAAGGTCATTATTGTGAACACTTTTATTGTGAAGGCGCAACAGGAAGTGAGACATTGGTGTGACTGGACCGATGAAGAGACAAAGCGCTGCGGACGACGCAGGCTTCAATGCTTCTGCTGTTGCCATGGGGATGGATGTCCTCAGTGTTCCAATGAGTGTTTTTTAATAAAGTCCATATATGGGCATCACCCCGAAAGCCCTTAGATGAGGAATATTAATGATCATGAGTTCTTCTCAGACGGGTAGCGTGTGTGTGTGTGTGTGTGTGTGTGTGTGTGTGTGTGTGTGTGTGTGTGTGTGTGTGTGAGTGTAGTGTGTGTGAGTGTAGTGTGTGTGTGTGTGTGTAGTGTGTGTGAGTGTAGTGTGTATGTGTGTGAGTGTAGTGTGTGTGTGTAGTGTATGTGTGTGTGTAGTCTGTGTGTAGTGTGTGTGAGTGTAGTGTGTATGTGTGTGTGTATATGTGTGTGTGTATGTGTGTGTGGCGCTGTCCCAGGTACTGAAACGCAGGACAGGAGATTGACAGGTCTTTCATTTGATATATCAACCGTCTATTTATTTATTTATAGGCCTTAATTTTGAACCAATGTGTGTTTATAAGCCACCGCTTTAATATATTTATTATTAAATATCGTATTATCGCCGTTCTGCTTCAATAACAAGCAAAATCTTGAACTTTCCCCATCTCTCGTTAGATAAATAATGTAAACATAATAATGACACTGCCGGAGAGAAGTACCCATAAAGCCGGCTATGCTTTAGGGCGGTGCTACCTCGTGATTGACAGGTCGTCACCAACAAGACGGCGACGGGCGACAACCAATAACGCTCCGCTTGTTATTTCCAGGCAGTTAAAGAGGAAACTGAAGTAAAACGCTCATGGGGAACGTTACGGGTTCACAGTCTCGTGACATTTCAGAAGTGGAGCTTTACCCGTGACATCATCATCACGCCGATGACACGCGTGTGAGAGCGTCGAGCTTCAACCTTTGTTCTTTTGACGCCAAAAGTTATGGAACATTCTGCTGGAATGGGTTGCTTTGAAATTCAAAAACATCCTGTCTTTTTCTTTTTCTTCTTTTTTTTTACCAGCAGTAAATGTTATTACTAAACACACCCCAAAAAAAAAACACCCTCACTGACATTTGAGCGTTTCTCCGGCTCTGATTGTGTTTTTAACGAACTGCAAAGAAAATGCTGAAGGATCATTTTTCTTCCGAGGAAAAGCCAGAGCTGCGTAGCTGCGAGCTGCGAGCTGCATCACGGAGGAGACGGACATCGCAGAACCAAACAGCGGAGAACCAATCACCCCTCTGGGGGGAGGTGCTACAGTGAAATTTGATTAAAAAGTTTTGTTGGTAAATTAATTTTGAACCAAACACAAGGGGGATGCTGATGCGGCCGCAGCCGTTAATTGGACTCGACGGCGGGGCAAGTCCACTCGTCAGCGTTGAGCGCCTGTGTGTGTGTGTGTGTGTGTGTGTGTAGCTGTGTTCGTGTCGAGCAGGACAATCACCGTCCCCTAAAGACTAGTGAGTAGTATAACCCTGGCGCTGCATGCGGAGCAGCATAAACATCCAGAGGAGGCTCTCGCTCTGCAGACTCTTCCAGAAGGGAGCGAGCAGCAGTGCGGATTACCGGCTGCACAACAGGTACTTTAATCCCCGTGACACACGCAGCTCCTGTGCATTCCCTTGATCTGGATCACGGAGGCTCTCTCTCCACATATACGTTCCTTTCTTTGTGATCTCACCCGTCTGTGATCCTCCCTCCCTCTCGTCTTCATTCCTGCAGAAGCTGCACTTTAACGACTCGCTGAACTCGGTCTGTTGGGGGATGACGGTGAGGCACTTTGTCGTAAAAAAACAATAAAAACTAAAGAAAGAATGTCAGAGGCGCTGGCTAATGGCCGCTGACCCCACCGGTCTCACCCGCCTCCTACCCGGGCAACAGGTATTAGCTGCCTAATGACCTCCGTGCTAACGAGGATCTCAGTCATCTATCGCCAGGTGAGCTCGACCCGTATCGGTGATGCTGAGCTCATAATTCAGAAGGAGCAGAGGAGCCGTGAGAGGTGACTGTAGGTTATTATGTAGGATAATTACTCTCTTTTTGTGTCTTCAGATACAAACTAACACTCCAGTCGGCCTCTTGACATCACTCAATTACTGTGTATTAAACTATTAAGAGCAACATGTTGAAGAAAAGTTTTTTTTTTTAATAGTTCTTAGAAGCTAATCTCTTCTCCGTTATGGCAGGATTGTTCATGTCCACTGAGACCATCGGGAAGCGTCTGATTGGGGCGGTGAAAAGGTTTCTGTGACACCTCATTAACCTCCCAGTCTGGAGCTGCACTGGATTATGGGATTGAAAATGAGTGCATGAATGTAGGTAAACTTTGTTTGATGAGAAAATAATAATATCAAACGAGAGAGGATACTTTAAAAGATCGTGCAACATTGAATTACATAGAGCGGAAAAATGACCCAAAAGCAAGATGGCGATGTCCAAAAGCAAGATGGTGATGTCCAAAAGCAAGATGGTGACATCCAAAAGCAAGTTGGTGACGCAAGATGGTGACGCAAGATGGCGATGTCCAAAAGCAAGATGGTGACATCCAAAAGCAAGATGGTGACGCAAGATGGTGACACAAGATGGTGACGCAAGATGGTGATGTCCAAAAGCAAGATGGCGAAGTCCAAAAGCAAGATGGCGAAGTCCAAAAGCAAGATGGTGACCACCAAACGCAAGATGGCGATGTCAAAAGCAAGATGGCGAAGTCCAAAAGCAAGATGGCGAAGTCCAAAAGCAAGATGGCGACGTCCAAAAGCAAGATGGCGACGTCCAAAAGCAAGATGGCGACGTCTAAAAGCAAGATGGCGATGTCTAAAAGCAAGATGGCGACGTCTAAAAGCAAGATGGTGATGTCTAAAAGCAAGATTGCAACGTCTAAAAGTAACATAGTGACGTCCAAAAGCAAGATTGCAACGTCCAAAAACAAAATGGCAAGGTCCAAAAGCAAGATGGCGACAGCCAAAAGCCAGATGGTGATTTCCAAAAGCAAGATGGCGACGTCTAAAAGCAAGATGGCGACAGCCCAAAGCCAGATGGCGATTTCTAAAAGCAAGATGGCGACGTCTAAAAGCAAGATGGCGATGTCCAAAAGCAAGATGGCGACAGCCAAAAGCCAGATGGTGATGTCCAAAAGCAAGATGGCAACTTCCAAAAGCCAGATGACAACGTCATTTGTTAATGATAGAGTTACGATAAAGTAATATCTGTGCATGGCAGTACAATATTTAGCTGTACGTCTATTTAAGCGCACTGAGTTGGAGTCGTTGCATTTCTTCACATATTTGGCCAGTAAAGATTGATCATATTTGCCGTCTGATTTTCCACAAGAGAACTAAAAAGGACCTGAGAAAAAAAAGAAAGGATTTTAGATCTGATACCTCTCCAACGTTTTCTACAAATACAGTGAAATACGTTCAGAGACAGACTGAAATGTGTGTTTGCTCAGATCGGCCATCGGGCTCCTGCGTGACCTTCCAGAAGAAGTGGGAGGACGTCACCGTCCATCCCCCCGTCTCATAATTAACTCCGCTGTGACGTTTGCTTGCGGCAGCGTTCGGCTCAACTTTGTCCTTTTTGTTCTCCGAGTCCGATGCTGCGTTCAGGTCCCAGTGAACATGGACTCCACAACGTACCGCTGGGTGTCCACTGCTCAAGACCTTGAACTTGGCGACCTCTCAGATAAAACTGCTAAATAACAAGGGCCGGCTGAGCCCCGGTGTCTAATTGTAATAGAAGTAATCTTCATGAAAGGCCACACTGAAGACTTTTCCCCGGTTGTCTCTTGTTGAGTCCATCGCGGCCTATCAGCTCCTGCCGGGAGCTTAGTTCCTCCTCTCCTCCGGTAAATCGCCTCGACTTTGTTCCCTCTTGTCTCCCAATGGAGCGGTGACCTTCCCATTGCATTCAGGACCGCCGTCACCGCCGGCGTACCGGAGAGGATTGAAAACCTCGTCTCCTCGAGAAGCAGGTCACGTACGCCGCCACCCCTCCGAATCACACGCCCGTCTTCTCACAGAGAACTTAACCTTTCACATCTGCTGCTTACTTCTTCTTAAGTTGTTTACCTGCTCCGTCGGTGGAGCGAGAGTTTTTCCACAAGCAGTTTAAGTAGAAAAAGACACCAGCCGAGGATTCTAATGGAGAGCATCAAAGGAAGTGTGCACGGCGACATGTAAACGGTATATTATATTAGTTGGGTATTTATTTTCATTCACCATGAAAACAGATTACTAGGTACCGTAAAAGTCGGGTTACAAGCCGCTCCTACCTCCGGCCAGTGTCCCCGCTGTAGCAAGCTAGGAGCAGCGTTAGCTAGTGCTGCTGCTAGCTAGCGCTGCTGCTAACTAGCGCTGCTGCTGCTACTGGCCGCTGCTGCTGCTACTGCCCGCGTCCCCTCTACCCAAGTCGGGTGTCGGGCCTGGTCCCGCTACCTTCGGTGGTTTTCGGGGAGCTAGCAGAAGTTAGCGGAGAGCTAGCGGAAGTTAGCGGGGAAGTAACGGAGCGCTAGCAGGAGCAGCAGCTGGCTACAGCGGGGAGCTAACGGGGACACTGACCGAAGGCAGTAGCGGCTCGTAACCCGACTTTTACGGTATATTGTATTTTTTGCGGATACAGCAAAACAAGGGATATTTTGAGGATGTAGTCCTAGTCCATGAGGCTCGGATGTGTTTTTAATGGAGGTCTATGGATCACAGGAAGAAGACATATCAGGCGTTGATACACACACAATACTTGTTAGTTGACACTTTCACTGTTTGTTTGTGGTCGTTTCTTTGGATTTGTTGGCAACAATATTGAATATCTCTGGACGTATCCTGTAATATCAGTGGATGAAGCCGGTTGTTGAGTTAATCGTGGTTGTGATTGATCAGAGAGTTCAATCCACCTGTTCGTGTCGCTGCAGTAACTCTCGGCTGACATCTTTGTTGCCAGCTGGTGATTTTACGCCTCAGCGGAGGAGTCGCGGTGCCGCTCGATGCTGTTTTGTGTTGTTTAATTGCTACTTTCTGCTCTGAGATGAAACAGACACGGCAGAAGGGATGGATCTGTGTGTCTGCGAGGCGTCTGAGGTAATGAAACCTCCGATGCAATCACCAGCAGAAGAAACAAGAAACAAGACGACGGTCTGGTCTAAAAGCCCTGATGAATATTTTAGGAATCAGGGCGTCTTTCTTCAGTCCGATAACTGGATGCTGAGACTTTAACCTTTAGAGTCGACTGGCAGAGAGAACGGCAGCTGTGATGCAGAAGTAAAGTCTCCTCCGCTCAGGCTCTCTCACACAGCTGTACCTTCCAAGTGTGCGTTCAGATATCTCAAAGTCAACTCGTGAACTAAACCGTTAAAGCCCACACAGGGCGAGTCCAACAGAAGACTACCTTCCACTCAGGAGACGAGAAAAGAAACCAGAAGTCAACGTGGATGTACTCGTAGTTTAACTTGCGTACTTCAGTAATTTAGTAGTTATTTTAGGTCAAACAAAGATCTTTTCCTATAAGTATTTCATCATCTTTATTAAATCTAACTAAGTATTTCATCATCTTTATTAAACATAATTAAGTATTTCACCATTTCATGTCATATTTCCCAGAACTTAAGAAATGTTGTCTTCTAAACCTAAATAAGAGCAGAAACTGACACACGTTGCAGGACTTTTCTTAAGATATCACATGAAGAAACACATGATGTATAAACGTGGCGTGAAGAAGCAAACGAGTTGGATGAAGAGTGGCGGCGGGAGATACACCGACGAGCGGGGGAAAGAAAAAGGAGAGAGAACAAGCGACCGAGGGAAAGATGGCCGCTTGTGCTGCTGCACACCTTGACGGGCTTTAACCCGAACAGAACAAAAAGAAACCAAAAGCGTGGGATTCGCGGCTCGAGTTGGGACTCAGAGAGGCAAACGTACCTCTGTATGCTGCTGGTGTGTGTGTGTGTGTGTGTGTGTGTGTGTGTGTGTGTGTGTGTGTGTGTGTGTGTGTGTGTGTGTGTGTGTGTGTGTGTGTTGTCTGGACACAGTGGCGAGCGTCCACGCTGGTCATCTCAGCGAGCCGCACCAGATCCACTCGACTGTGACGCATAAAAAAAAAAAAAACGAAGAAGCTTCGCCGGGTAAAAGCGTTTTCCATTGTTTGCTATTTTTAAAGATGATGTGCAGGTTTTACATATTTTTGTTTTTTTACCAAAAGTACTCAAATTCGCCGCATCCGTCAGAAGTTTTTCTCCGTCCGAGTTCATCCATTACGAGAGAGACACACACAAAACAAATTATTCTTCGTCACCTCAAAAGCTTCTAGTAGCTCGTTAATGCAATATGCTCGGGCATCGTCCATTTCCATGACAACAAATGGAGACCGGCGAGAAGAAATACGGACGGAAGATTGAGAGGTTGTTGTTGTTTTAACAAAGAGGTCTGAGGTCTGATTGTTGCAGCCGGGGTTTTGTGCACTTTCCCTCAAGAGAGAGAGAGGAGAGCGAGAGAGAGACAAGAGCCGAGAGGTGAAATACCCAGAATCCCTTGTGTTTTCGGGGGGTCACTTCCTGTAGTCGGTCACCTCCATCACCTCTATCAAGACACAGGTAAGTTTTGAAACGAGGACAGGGAGTCACATCTTCAGCAGGAGGGTGAGCTGGTTTGGGTGCAGCAGAGAGGAACAACGTTTTTATCTCAGTTGGTTTCATGAAAAAAATATTTAAAACTAATTAAAAACAGTTTGAATATATATATATATATATATATATATATATATATATATATATATATATATATATATATATTTATATATTTCTGCTGCTGTCTGGGTCTCTACTTTACTGAAAAGGGAAGCCAATGCTTACATATCTTAAATAATAATAATACTCTATATGTATACAGCACATTTCATACAGACTATGTAGCTCAAAGTGCTGAAAATTTTTTATATATTTTGACAATGGCACAATAAAAAACCTGCATTCTCTCTCCTGACCACCAGGGGGCGACTCCTCTGGTTGTATAGAAGTATATGCTTCATGTGTTAAGGCTGCATTCTCTCTCCTGACCACCAGGGGGTGACTCCTCTGGTTGTATAGAAGTATATGCTTCATGTGTTAAAGCTGCATTCTCTCTCCTGACCACCGGGGGGTGACTCCTCTGGTTGTATAGAAGTCTATATAAATGACTCTACTTCTCTTGATGTATTCCCTCAGTAAACATTGTAAACATGAGTTTATGTCTCAATCTCTAGTTTCAAGTCTTCTTCAATACAGCATGATGTTCATTTAGTGAATTATGGTCATTTAGAGTCAAACAGACCATAAAGGCCTCGGGGAAAGACCCAGAACACGCTGGAGAGAGATTTTATATCTAACGTTGCTGGGAAGAAGTGAGTCTGGAACACTCTGCTCATCCTGATAAGTGGAAGATAATAACGAGATCGATGGATCTCCCGAGACCGGAATATAAATGTAAGTGGTAATTTGTGATATGGTTCAGAAAACGGTCCAAAACAACCTTTCTAATATAATCTAGATATTGAAATTGTGATCACAAGAACAAGATAGTTCTACATCTTGTACAACCACACACTTTATGTTTCTTTTGCACACTTCAGACTAAAAAAGTCGACTGAACACAACTTTGTCAACTCTGAAATTATCAATAAAAGTCTGAAGTAATCACGGTTAATCAAAAATGATTCACTTCATAATTTGCCCAAGTAGCCTTCATCTCCTCCTCTTGATGATCTCTCTCATCATAATCACCATCTCCACATGATGATTTCCATCATAATATCTCCTTATCCGCTACTTTTTCCCTCTTCTCTTTCTTCATTTCCTCTGCTTCCTCCTGCCTCGTCTCTTTTCCTCGTCTTCGTCTTCGTCACCCCGCCTCCCTTTCGGGCCGGGGCTATTTCCGTTGCCTGGCAGAGCTACAAAGTTCTCGTACTGGACCGGAGTTTGGAGAGGGAAAGCTGCCGAGGCGCTAATCTGGTTAGCTGCAGAGGAAGACAAAGGACGAGAGGTCTTCCTCCCCTTCGCTCTGACTTACTCCTGTTCTACATACACCAGGCGTCTTCTTCTGCTATGCATTGTGGGGGTTTCTACTAAAAAGGAAACGGACCCACGCACTGTAATCGTGTGAAAATAGATTCACCTTTTCTTTACAGGAAACCCTGTTTCCCACGAATTACATTTCTGAGCTACGGAATGGTTTTGATGAATAAATTCTGCAGGAAATGTAAACACTGTCTGGATTATGTTCACTGGCAACGCTTCTTCTTCTTTTCTCAGTCCAACGAGAGAGTTTGGATGTTTTGAAGGGTTTTACTCCAGAAACAGACATGAGAACCAGTCAAGTTCTGCCGTGGACGTGTTTTAGACATTTAAAAGAATCAATATCTGTTATATTTAGTATTTGCAGAGTATTTCTCCTCTTTACAGACCTTTCTGACGGGGAACTGAAGCCGCTATCTCTGCTCTCTCCAAACACACCAGACTCCATTGACAAACACAGTAATTTAACCTCTCAGATCTCAGGAGGAGCCGCTCTACTCCATCAGTTTGCGTTTCAGTCGAGGGGTCACCTCCATTGATGGGAAACAAAGTCAAACACTGCAGTTCCTCAAATGACCACTTGAGGCTGTAAAAACAATCAATGTTAAAATGGCCGACTTTACAGCAGAAATAAACGTGTTCACGGTCTGGTACAAAGACGGTTTTGGTCTCAATAACTAAAATCAACGTTCATGACGACTGTAAAGGGAACATATTATATAACTCACTAAATCATGAAGGATTCTGACGGGTACCTGAAGCCGTTATGAGACTCTTCCAAACAGTGTCAGTACATTTCAGTTAGCGGTTTGAAAATATTCGTGTTTTTTCTGGTCATCTAATATAAAAATATCCCGTGTTTTACCATTTTATCTGATGTTTTGGGGTTAAACTGTTGAACCTCCTGTTAAGTGCAACGCGTTATGTATACGGAGGTGCTGATGTCTTTGGAAAGCTCAGATTCTTGCGATTCGATTGACGTAAACCGTTTCAAGATACGATCACAACAGCAGGAACAATCAACGCCTCTGTCAGACAACAACAAACAAAGAATCGATAACAACCCTGTGAAGCCTCCTAGGGATCCACCGATCCATAACATTCAGACTTAAACGCTCTCGCCACGTCGGCAAAGGCCCAGCCGATCAATCCAGGAAAATATTTAGTCCAAAAACACATTATTACATCAATAAATACCCACGGACTGCTGTTGCATCATAATTCTTTACGTATTTTCCGTGGTAACTCCAGTTCGCCGAAATCTCGGTATACCTTTGATCGGCGTTTTAGACTCATTTTACAGGAATGAGCCTAACTCCTTTATCGGGTTTAATCTACTTCAATGCATCGTCTTCTATCAGCGTCTCTGTCCGGTGAGAACCTCGTATTCAACATCACAATCAACCATTTTGGAGAATAACCTTCTTCAAGTGTAACGAGCAAATTACGAGATCCACTGTGAGGAGTGGGACACTAAAAAATATATGTTTTTAATATTTCCCCCCAGTTTTCAGAAGATGTGAGGCGGATGCACTCAGTTCTACTCACAATAAAGAAGAGGCGGTGATGAGCAGACAAAGACACTCATCACCTCACTTTTAAACATTCAAGCAAAGCCTCATATGTTTTTACAAACCTGCTACTTTTGTAACGTATTTATGTATTTTAACGTACTGTATAGTACTGCGTTGTATTGTTCGGATCATATCAGGCCGCTAGATATGAATAACCGGCTCAGGGACTACCGGGTGAAAATCAGCTCTTTCACTTTGAGGTGGAAACCAAAATGTTGCACTAAATAAATAAATGAGAAAAAACCAGAGGACCTGAAGCGGGGAGGTGAACCCGACAGATTGAGTTGATCGACCCCTCCGCCGCAGTAAGTGGAGGTAGATTTACTTTTAACCTCGGGGCCGCAATAAAGAACGGTAAACAACGGGGAGGCTGGAGCTCACCAACAACACACAGGGACCGGACTCATTACACATTACACACACACACACACACACACACACACACACTCACAGATGTGGTTTACACTGACCTGGACCCCCTGTAGCACCAGAGGGCCGTATGAGAGCCTGAAGAGATCGGTATGGAGGTGCAATAGCTTTCGTTACAGTTTAAAAAGCAATCGGCAGAGTTTCCCGACAGAACCGAGCCGCTGACCTGAAGGTTCTCCACTCCGGCCGGTGGAAACCTTCCTGGACCCAGACGACACCAAACCCGTCATCTACGCTTCAGAAAGTCCACGTTCACCAGCGTCAGCAGAACCAGAACCCAGATGACCCAAAACAGACCCTGTATGTATGTGTTAATCTCACCTTTAACAAAAAAGATATATAATAATTATATAATTATATAATTTTAATTTGTATTTATTTGTAATTTATTATATTTAATTTGTATTTATTTTTTATTTAATTTATTTAATTTTTATTTAATTTTTATTAATTGTGTATTATATTGTGCTTTCTTATAATAATAATAATAATAATAATAATAATAATAATAATAATAATAATAATAAATACATTTAAAAATGACATAATTTGAATTTAAGTTTGAATTTCAATTTACAATGTATTTGTATATTATTTGTAATTTATTTATTTTATTGTGTATTTTATTGTGCTTTCTTACCAATGTTTTGTCCCCTGTTATGGTCACTTTGTGTTTATTTATGTTTTTTCTACTCCTGTGCAGCACTTTGTGATCTTTGTCTGTGAAAAGTGTAAAGTATAAATAAACTTTACTTCCTGACTACGGACAGAAAGCCAAAATGAGACAAAGAAGGCTGGATAAGACAATGAAAGCACACACATGGACACACAAAGGCTGGCGTCGCTACACACCTTCACACGATGACGTCATCATGAAGGTCACGTATCATTTTGTGTTTTTGTGGAGAAACTAAAATAAACATGTTAAATATGACTCTGATCACAGTAAATACCAGAGGATCAAAGGTCGTGACCTTCATGGAACAGCAAACGACGACCGATCCGACGGAATCTAGAAACCAGTGGATCGACTCTGGGTTCAGATCCCAGTCGATCGATGGATTCCTCCGAGGAAAAGACGTTTCCTCCCAATCCTCCTCTCCCATCAGGATGATGAGCGCTTTGTGTTTGTGCAGAAATACATATCTGACTGTTGTGATTGATGTCGCAATACATTACAGTAACGTTGATAGAAAAACATTCTTCAAATGATTACAGTGTGATTTGTTAGTGCAGCAAACAAATCGACAAACATCGTCACCTCGCCGCCTCGTCGCCTCGTCACCTCGCCACCTCGTCACCTCGCCACCTCATCACCTCGTCGCCTCGTCGCCTAGTCACCTCATCACCTCGTCACCTCGCCGCCTCGTCGCCTCGTCACCTCGCCACCTCGTCACCTCGCCACCTCATCACCTCATCACCTCGTCGCCTCGTCGCCTAGTCACCTCATCACCTCGTCACCTCGCCACCTCATCACCTCGTCACCTCGTCGCCTAGTCACCTCATCACCTCGTCACCTCGCCACCTCATCACTTCGTCGCCTCGTCGCCTAGTCACCTCGTCACCTCGCCGCCTAGTCACCTCGTCGCCTAGTCACCTCATCACCTCGTCGCCTCGTCGCCTAGTCACCTCATCACCTCGCCACCTCGTCACCTCGTCACCTCGCCGCCTCGCCGCCTAGTCACCTCATCACCTCGCCACCTCGTCACCTCGTCACCTCGCCGCCTAGTCACCTCGTCACCTCGCCGCCTAGTCACCTCGTCGCCTAGTCACCTCATCACCTCGTCGCCTCGTCGCCTAGTCACCTCATCACCTCGCCACCTCGTCACCTCGTCACCTCGCCGCCTCGCCGCCTAGTCACCTCATCACCTCGCCACCTCGTCACCTCGTCACCTCGCCGCCTAGTCACCTCGTCGCCTCGCCGCCTCGTCGCCTAGTCACCTCGTCGCCTAGTCACCTCGTCGCCTAGTCACCTCGTATATATATATACTAGTGCTGTCAAACGATTAAAATATTTAATCGCGATTAATCGCATTTATGTCATAGTTAACTCGCGATTAATCGCAATTCTTTTTTTTTTTCATTTTAATCAACATGAAAAAGTGGATCGGCTTGCTTTATGCAGATGTTTTATTTTATTGAAAAACAACTGCCAAACAGGGCGGTACAGAATAAAATTATAAAGTGCACATTTCAGGTAATGGTGGCTCCTGAAGGTAACCCGTAGGTCCTGTCGTTGGATGCGATGCGTATTCTATCAGCTAGACCCTCGTCCTCCACAACGTTAACAGGCTACACGCAGTAGCACCATTTAGCTATGGCTGCAATAAGTCTGTTCTTGTTGTGGTGTCCATGTGTTTCTGAAGTCATCATTCTTGTCTGCTATGACGAGGGGGCGCAGAGTTAGCATCAGCTGTGTGTTGGCCATCAAGTGGTGTTTCAGACTGGAGAGGCTACAATAGGGTGACCCAGGGACGTTTCTAGGATTCAAAGAAAGGGGGGGCTTAGCCCCTACAGAACTGGTATGTGTGCGCGCGCAGCGCGCGGCTTCTTTTTGGGGTCCATTTGGGGCCGCGGATATTACATTACATTACGGGCCAGTCCCAATCTCCACTTTACGGACTCACGGACTTTGAGGCGCGCTCCCGCGAAGTCCGTGAGGGTTTAGGGGTGTCCCACTGTCACATCGTAGAGTGCTCGAGGCTCTCTGGCAGACATGTTGAGCCCTTTATGATCCCTTTCCGTAAGGGAATTACCCACAGTTCATAGCAATGTGACGCTAAACACGCAGTTCCCAATGGAAGCATGAAGACGTAAAAAAAAAAAAAAAGGGTAAACAAAGAGACAGGTGGGCGTTCAGCCCGATAAAATACACTATAACATTACGGATTAAAGATGGAACATAAAAACACATGAAATCAGAGGAAAGCAAGCAGAAAATATATAAATATTTTTTTTACATTCATCAAACATTTCGTTTTGACAAAACGAGTAAATAGATCATTTAAAATGACTTATGTCGTGAGGTTGACGTTCAAATCAGTGAATAAAAAGTATAAAATAAATACACAATTGTACACAATATTTGTGTATGTGGTCATGTGATGTTGCAGCAAAGTGCTGTCCCATTCATATGCACACCAGTTCAAGCCCTCACAGCCTCTCACACTCAGCCACTTAGCAGCTGACGTCAGTGAGTCCTGAGGGTTCAGGGCTTGAGGGTTTAGGGTGGAGATTGGGATTGGGCCTACATGTCCATTGTTTCCGACAGTTCATAGATTGGTCCAATCAGAAAGAGTGTGATTTTGCTCTGTAGTTTTGCTTGCATTCATTAGTATATGATAACAGAAGAGACATAATTTCAGGGTCATAGTGAACACAAATATGAACTTTTCTCAAATAACGAGAGAGAAATCATTTTCCTGCTTGTAAAGGAAAGACGGATAAACTAGCTTTCATATCCGCGTCACTCCCAAATCCAATGGATGGAGAACGGACCTGACAGGGTCAACTTTTGAGTTGTTTACTTGTTTTATTTTGAGCAGAAGGGAATACGATTTTTTATCAATATTTACATCTATTTTGTTGTCCGTGTAGTTTTTACAAACCAGTGATATTTTACGCTCATTTGGACACTATCACTGCGATAAAGATGAACTAGTTCAGTGTCTAATATACCATTCAATAGAGAGAAAAAACATGAATGACAAAAATAAAATAAAAACACATTTCAAGTACATCTTGATTATCAAATAATAAATATTGTATGGTGGGCTGAAATGGAAGGCACCCAACGCATTCACTATAATCAAGGCAAACTTGCATTTGTGATGTTGGGCTATATAAAATGAATTGAATTGAATTCTGTAACTACCTGTACTTACATTCCGTGCATCATTTACTGTGAGCTAAACTCCTTGATGTAGTTTACTGTGAGCTAAACTCCTTGATGTAGTTTACTGTGAGATAAACTCCTTGATGTAGTTTACTGTGAGCTAAACTCCTTGGTGTAGTTTACTGTGAGCTAAACTCCTTGGTGTAGTTTACTGTGAGCTAAACTCCTTGGTGTAGTTTACTGTGAGCTAAACTCCTTGGTGTAGTTTACTGTGAGCTAAACTCCTTGATGTAGTTTACTGTGAGCTAAACTTTGAGTTTACTTTTTAATCCTGCTGTGGTTGATGAGAGACATTACTTGGCAGAGTGAGAAAGCCAGCGCAGCAGCCTCCCCAAGGTCCTAGTGCCCTAAAGTTAAGTATGATGATAGGCTATTGGATTGTAATTTGAAGGGGGAGAAAACATACAAACCAAAACCTACTCACATATGTAGAATGCTAGAGTTATAAATAACTTGTCCATGTGAGAGAAACAATAGTTTCATTTAATGACATCACCAAAATAAAAAAATAAAATAAAAAAAAGATTTTTTTTTTTTTTCAAGCCAAATTATTTGGGGGGGCTGAAGAACATTTTGGGGGGGCTTCAGCCCCCCTAAAACAGGCCTAACGACGCCCCTGGGGTGACCAGATTTGAGTTTGTGAAAAAGAGGACACTTCGTTGCGGGGGGGGGGGGGGGGGGTAGCAGTAGTGTCTAGCATGCCGTGAACTTACATTTACGTTGAGATCGGTCGACCAATGACAGTTCTCTCTACAGTCAGAGCTTGCGCAAGAAGGTGGAACGTGAGGGAGATACCATTTCCAAAACTTGTAAGGGGGTAATAACTATTTTCCCGGACGTAGCAAAATCCCGGACGTTTTTGGAATCCCTGCCGGACGCTTTTTTTAGGTCTCGAAAAGAGGACATGTCCGGGAAAAACAGGACGTCTGGTCACCCTAGGCTACGATGATAGCTCAGTTCACAATGACTAATGGCACATACCACTTTGGTCTTGTCAAGGGAACATCTGACAACTTGTTGAAAGTAAACTTTCCATTCATTAGCGTCTCATCATTCATTTTGCCGTATCGCGCTCACCGTTCATTCATTTAAACCGTAACGTTAGCCTAGCTTCCAAGCCCAAACGGCGTGCCTATTGTTTTGCTTCCGGTTGAGCTACATCCGGCGTGCTGCTCGCGAGAAGAAAAAAATTAAAATTAAAATGCGTTAACGCCGTTAATAAAATTGACGCCGTCAAAATTGGTTTGCGTTAACGCCGTTAATAACTAATATATACGTATATAATGATGCCAGCTGCAAAATGGGTGGTTTCTGAGTGTGTGTGTGTGTGTGTGTGTGTGTGTGTGTGTGTGTGTGTGTGTGTGTGTGTGTGTGTGTGGTGATGATTGGTTCACGTTTACGTGATGGCAGTGAACTCACCACTGGAGCAGTCCAGGCCTCCCCAGCCCGGCTCACACTGGCAGGTGTCCGGAGAGACGCAGCGTCCGTGAGAACATTCCTCAGTACACAGCGCTGAGGAGGAAGAGGAGGAAGAGGAGGAGGAGGAGAGGAAGAGGAAGAGGAGAACACAAAGATTTAGACAATGCTGTTGTTGACAGTATTTATGGAGTGAATGAACATCATGCTGTATTGAAGAAGACTTGAAACTAGAGATTGAGACATAAACTCATGTTTACAATGTTTACTGAGGGAATACATCAAGAGAAGTAGAGTCATTTATATAGACTTCTATACAACCAGAGGAGTCACCCCCTGGTGGTCAGGAGAGAGAATGCAGCTTTAACACATGAAGCATAGACTTCTATACAACCAGAGGAGTCGCCCCCTGGTGGTCAGGAGAGAGAATGCAGCTTTAACACATGAAGCATAGACTTCTATACAACCAGAGGAGTCGCCCCCTGGTGGTCAGGAGAGAGAATGCAGCTTTAACACACGAAGCATAGACTTCTATACAACCAGAGGAGTCGCCCCCTGGTGGTCAGGAGAGAGAATGCAGCTTCAACACATGAAGCATATACTTCTATACAACCAGAGGAGTCGCCTCCTGGTGGTCAGGAGAGAGAATGCAGCTTTAACACATGAAGCATAGACTTCTATACAACCAGAGGAGTCGCCTCCTGGTGGTCAGGAGAGAGAATGCAGCTTCAACACATGAAGCATATACTTCTATACAACCAGAGGAGTCGCCCCCTGGTGGTCAGGAGAGAGAATGCAGGGTCAACACATGAAGCATAGACTTCTAACATTTGTTTTGGCCACTAGAATATATCAATGAGGCCCATGTTAATGAATCAAGAGGAATCCACATGTAATCGCTGTCGACCTGAAGGAATCCGCTCAGATTTGGTCTCCGGCATATTATCTGCGCTCTAACGGATACGGCGGCTCCGACATCTTCATTTTCCCTCGGACCGGTGTAATATTTCATCAGCCGTCACACTCGTATCTGAAGGTCCCCAAACAAAGCGGCTCTATCGCGGCGTAATGAATGTGGCGTTCCTCGTCTTTATATCTTGAGCGCCGATCGGTCGCCCCGCGAGAAGGAGCGAGGGAGAGGAGGAGGAAGAGGAAGGAGGGAGGAGGGGAAGTGGTATCGAGACCGGAGGAATGCGGAGAAACCAATAAAGACGAATGTCACTCCCGCTGACTTTAAACACCAGACGAGTAAAAGTTTTAATAATATAAAACTTGACTTTATCACCGGCAATTATTATTGTTATTGCATCATCAATTTTGAGAAGCTCTCAAAGATAATCATCATAATGTTATGTTCTATGTTCTATGTGTATCCTTTTTTTTATTTTTATGAAAGCTTTTGTGTGAATGTTCAAGGAAAACTCTTGTATAAAATAAACCATCTCTATTCATATAATTCTTATTATTAAAAGCCTCTTCAATGGAGGCCTTCTGGTCGCTATATTTAGTGTTTTGTGCAAAAATGAAGGTCTATTAGTTAATTAGTGAGCTTTCGAAGAAGATATATATATATATATATATATATATATATATATATATATATATTGATTTTTATGTTTAATTTGATACCTAACATGTTATTTTGTGTGGGATTCATAGCATTTTTTCATCTTGATTTGTACCATGTTACCTGATATAAAAGGCCTACGGCTCAAAGAGGCTGTAATACATCAGCGATATGAGAGAGGTGACAGGAAACAAGGGGACGCATGTAGGGAAGGAAAAGGACGGATTCAGGTCGGTTCCTTCATCCTTAAACCATCTTGATGCTAAGCTAAGCTAATTGTCTTTTGGCTCGAGAGCTTGAATATTTATGAGATAAATTCGCCTCGGCCGTTGTTTGTTTTCAACAAAATGTGCGTTCTCTTTTATCCCTATTTAAAAAAAAGAATATAATTATAAATAGAAGGCGTGATGTTGATATTGTAAAATATACAATGCCTTTCATATATATATATATATATATATATATATATATATATATATATATATATATATATATATACAATAAAAACATTGTGGAAACAATGGCCAAGGCGGCTTTATCTCATAAATATTCAAGCTCTCGGGTGAAGCTCGAGCCAAAAGACAATTAGCTTAGCTTAGCATCAGGGCTGGACGTGGCGTTCTTTTCCTTCCCTACCTGTCACCTCTCTCGTATCGCCGATGTATTAACGTCTATATTCATCTCCTCCAGATCCCACTCATTCACACATTTTAAAGCGTCCTCTCCCAGAAGCTCCTCCCCCTCTCCCAGAAGCTCCTCCCCCTCGTGTGTCACCGCTCATGGCTCTGCAGAGCGGTGAGGTAATCGTGAGGTTGCCAAGCGAACGGGCCGGAGTGTTGAAAGAAGTCAGAGTGGTGTCCAGGGTGTACTCGATGCCCCGGTGCATGCTGGGAAAAAGGCAGTAATTGCTAACAGTTCTAAAGAAGACCAAAAAAATAACTATAAAAAACGGTAATTTAACCCGTCACACTAAAAGCTTATTAATGGATGAAAAGAAACAGATGATGAACAGCTTTATTATCCTCTGTGCTTCTCCTCCTCTTCTCCTCCTCCTCCTTTCCTTCTTCTTCTTCTCCTTCTCCTCCTCCTTCTTCCTCTTCTTCTTCTTCTCCACCTCCTCCTCCTTCCTCCTCTTCTTCTCATACTCCTTCTTCCTCTTCTTCCTCTTCTTCTTCTCCTCTTCTTCCTCCTTTTTCTTCTCTTCTTCTTCTCCTCCTCCTCTTCCTTCGTCTTCTTCTTCTTCTTCTTCTTCTTCTTCTTCTTCTTCTTCTCCTCCACCTCCTCCTCCTTTCCTTCTTCTTCTCCTCCTCCTCATTCCTCCTCTTCTTCTCATCCTCCTTCTTCCTCTTCTTCCTCTTCTTCTTCTCCTCTTCTTCCTCCTTCTTCTTCTCTTCTTCTTCTTCTCCTCCTCTTCTTCTTCTTCTTCTTCTTCTTCTTCTTCTTCTTCTTCTTCTTCTCCTCCTCCTCCTCCTCCTCCTCCTCCTCCTTCTCCTCCTCTTCCTTCTTCTTCTTCTTCTTCTTCTTCTTCTTCTTCTTCTTCTCCTCCTCCTCCTCCTCCTCCTCCTTCTCCTCCTTCTCCTCCTCCTCCTCCTCTTCCTCCTTCTTTAAAGAGGAAGAGAGGCTGAACTTTCTCTACCACCCCTGCAGCTCTTCAGTGAGCATCACTCTTGTCTCGCAGCATGAATACTGCAGCGTGCTTCAGGTGAAGCGGCTGACAGCTCGGAGACTTTAGCTCCTCCATCACAGAGATATGACGCCAGGAACAAATGAACGGCACGTTAATGAAACACACACACACACACACACACACACACACACACACACACACACACACACACACACAGACCGCTAATCCTGCAGTTGCACTCGCTAGCTTGTGTTTTAAGGCCATTTATGTCAAAATCAGCACAAAAAACAAAGCGAAGCGCTGAGTTCTGAAAGTTGCAAAGAAGTCGGCGGCCCAGCCGGGTTTTATGGTCTGGATCCACAGAGGGGTCGTCCTGTCTACGTTTATAGAGGTGTTAGCATTTATCAGCTTTTCTTTCACGCGTTAGGACAGGAATCCTCGCAGCCACTTTGCACACTTCACACCGAGTAAAAGGATTTATAGCAGAGGAGAGAGAGCGAGAGCTGGTGTGTGTTTTAGTGTGATGAGTATTGGTTTGCACTGTTTTTCACCGGGGCAGAAAACTTCAGTTCGACAACTCCTGAAAGCGAAAAAACAGCAAATTAGGTTGTTATCTCTTCTGTGACAAAGTGACTAATTGGTCCAGTGTTGAAGGACGGCATTGTGGGAAGAACTCGACAGAGAAGGAGAACCCCTTACTTTACCTTCACTTTCTGCTTGTGATCGAGTCCAACCAACTCCTCTGGTTGTATAGAAGTCTATGCTTCATGTGTTAAAGCTGCATTCTCTCTCCTGACCACCAGGGGGTGACTCCTCTGGTTGTATAGAAGTCTATGCTTCATGTGTTAAAGCTGCATTCTCTCTCCTGACCACCAGGGGGTGACTCCTCTGGTTGTATAGAAGTCTATGCTTCATGTGTTAAAGCTGCATTCTCTCTCCTGACCACCAGGGGGCGACTCCTCTGGTTGTATAGAAGTCTATGCTTCATGTGTTAAAGCTGCATTCTCTCTCCTGACCACCAGGGGGCGACTCCTCTGGTTGTATAGAAGTATAATCCGCTGATTTTTAACAATGAGGATCAGGCTGTGAGATTTTATAACCAGACTTCTCTTCTACATTTTGTGATTCTCCGTTCACCGTGGAGGCTCGAGATAAAACAAGTTTTCTTCTAGAACCCAAAGTAACAAGTGGCGGGTAATTGATGTACAAATACTTAGTTTGGGCACAAAGTATTACTTTAAAATTGAAGCAATGTCAACTTTGTGACACATTGCATTTTTTGTTCTGACAGTGATTGTCAGATATTAAATCATATTTAGAAGAGGTAAAACTAGCCAATATTCTTGAGCAGTTTTTTTCATTTTTCATCTTTCATTTCCTGTTAATCGCTTTGCAGCCCCTCATATTGATCCTTTGACCCCATTAGGTTGAGACCCACTGTTCTAGATTATTGTCATTTTTTAAATGAATGGTTCCACTTAAGGTTCCTCCGTGAATCGCCACCTTAACGTGGTGGAGGAGTTTGAGTGGCTCAGTGATCCTGGGAGCTATGTTGTCTGGGGCGTCAGCCCCTGGTAGGGTCTCCCAAGGCAAACAGGTCTCGGGGGAGAGCCCAGACTAAGAGCGGTTCAAAAAACCCCGATGAATTACGGCCCACGGATTGTAGCAACCTCGCCCGGACAAGGGAAACCGGGGCACCCTCCCGGAGCCAGACCCAGGAGGGGAGCTCGTCAGCGAGCGTCTGGTGGCCGGGCTTTCGCCCATGGGGCCCGGTCGGGCTCAGCCCGAAAAAAGATCATGGACCAGCAACCCTGTGGACTCACCACCCGCAGGGGGAAGCATCGGGGTCGGGTGCTATGCAGACCGGGCGGCGGGCCAGGCAGGAGACCTGGGCGAGCCGATCGCCGGCAGCATAGACTAGCTCTAGGGACGTGGAACGTCACCTCGCTAGCGGGGAAAGAGCCGGAGCTGGTGCAGGAGGTGGAGCGGTACCAGCTAGATATAGTTGGGCTCACCTCCACGCACAGCACGGGCTCTGGAACCAAGCTCCTGGAGAAGGGTTGGACTTTGTCCTTTTCTGGAGTTGCCCAGGGTGAGAGGCGCCGGGCGGGAGTGGGGATACTCACGAGCCCCCGGCTGAGCGCCGCTATGTTGGAGTTTTCCCCGGAGAACGAGAGGGTCGCCTCCCTGCGCCTACGGGTTGCGGGGAGTAAGGCTCTGACTGTTGTTTGTGCTTATGCACCGAACAGCATTTCAGAGTATCCGGCCTTCTTGGAGTCGGTGGGAGGGGTACTGGAAAGGGCCCCGCCTGCCGACTCCATAGTTCTCCTGGGAGACTTCAACGCTCACGTGGGCAATGACAGAGAAACCTGGCGGGGCGTGATTGGGAGGAACGGCTTGCCCGATCTGAACCCGAACGGTGCTTTGTTGTTGGACTTCTGTGCTAGCCACAGTTTGTCCATAACAAACACCATGTTCGAGCATAAGGTGGCTCATAAGTGTACCTGGTACCAGAACACCTTAGGCCGGAGATCAATGATCGACTTTGTAGTCGTATCATCTGATCTGCGGCCGTATGTCTTGGACACTCGGGTGAAGAGAGGAGCAGAGCTGTCAACTGATCACCATCTGGTGGTGAGTTGGATCAGATGGCGGGGGAGTCGGCTAGAAAGACCTGGCAAGCCCAAACGTGTAGTGAGGGTGAACTGGGAACGTCTGGCAGAGGATCCTGTCCGGGAGGTCTTCAACTCCCACCTCCGGAAGAGCTTCTCACAGATCCCGAGGGAGGCTGGGGACATGGAATCCGAGTGGACCATGTTCAAAGCCTCTATTGTGGACGCGGCCGTTAGGAGCTGTGGTCGGAAGGTCATCGGTGCCTGTCGTGGCGGCAACCCGAGAACCCGGTGGTGGACACCGGGGGTGAGGGAAGCCGTCAAACTGAAGAAGGAGGCCTTTCGGGCCTGGCTGGCCCAGGGGTCTCCTGAAGCAGCTGACAGGTACCGGCAAGCCAGAAGGGCTGCAGCTGCGAAGGTCGCGGATGCTAAAACTCGGGCATGGGAGGAGTTTGGGGAGGCCATGGAGAAGGACTTTCGGTTGGCCTCAAGGAAGTTCTGGCAAACCATCCGACGGCTCAGGAAGGGAAAGCAGGGCCTACCCCAGGCTGTTCTCAGCGTGGGGGGGGAACTGCTGACCCGGACTGTGGACATCGTCGGGCGGTGGAAAGAGCACTTTGAGGAACTCCTAAACCCGGCCAACATGTCCCCTGGAGAGGGGGCAGCGCCTGAAGTCCTTGGGGTGGTTGCACCCATATCCCTGGCAGAGGTCACTAAGGTAGTCAAAAAGCTCCTTGGTGGCAAGGCGCCGGGGGTGGATGAGATTCGCCCTGAGATGCTGAAGGCGCTGGACATTGTTGGGCTGTCTTGGCTGACACGCCTTTGCAGTGTCGCATGGGGGTCGGGAACAGTGCCCATGGACTGGCAGACCGGGGTGGTGGTTCCCATCTTCAAGAAGGGGGACCGGAGAGTGTGCTCGAACTATCGTGGTATCACACTGCTCAGCCTCCCGGGAAAAGCTTATGCCAGGGTGCTGGAAAGGAGGCTCCGACCGCTTGTCGAACCTCAGATTCAAGACGAACAGTGTGGATTCCGTCCCGGCCGTGGAACAGTGGACCAGCTCTTTACCCTCGCAAGACTACTGGAGGGGTCCTGGGAGTTTGCCCAACCAGTCTACATGTGCTTTGTGGACTTGGAAAAGGCTTTCGACCGGGTCCCTCGGGGGGTTTTGTGGGGGGTGCTGCGGGAGTATGGGGTGCCGGACCCGTTGGCACGGGCCATCCGGTCTCTGTACGCCTGCAGTAGGAGCTGTGTTCGTATCCTCGGTAGTAAGTCAGACACGTTCCCGGTGGGTGTTGGTCTCCGCCAGGGCTGCCCTTTATCACCGGTCCTGTTCGTGACTTTCATGGACAGGATATCTAGGCGCAGCCAGGGGGCGGAGAAGATCCGGTTCGGGAATCTCGGGATCGCATCTCTGCTGTTCGCGGATGATGTGGTCCTGTTTGCTTCCTCGGACCGTGACCTCCAGCATTCACTGGGGCGTTTTGCAGCCGAGTGTGAAGCGGCAGGGATGAGAGTTAGCACCTCCAAATCTGAGGCCATGGTGCTCTGCCGGAAACCGGTGGACTGCTTCCTCCAGGTGGGGACAAACTGCCTACCCCAAGCGAAGGAGTTCAAGTATCTCGGGGTCTTGTTCACGAGTGAGGGTAAGGTGGAGCGTGAGATCGATAGGCGGATCGGTGCGGCTGCAGCAGTAAAACAGGCGCTGTACCGGTCCGTCTTGGTGAAGAGGGAGCTGAGCCGGAAGGCGAAGCTCTCCATTTACTGGTCGGTCTACGTTCCAACCCTCACCTATGGTCACGAACTCTGGGTCGTGACCGAAAGAACGAGGTCTCGGATACAAGCGGCCGAAATGAGCTTCCTCCGTAGAGTGGCCGGGCTCAGCCTTAGAGATAGGGTAAGGAGCTCGGACATCAGGAGGGAGCTTGGAGTCGAGTCGCTGCTCCTTCGTGTCGAAAGGAGTCAGCTGAGGTGGTTCGGGCATCTAGTCAGGATGCCTCCTGGACGCCTCCCATTAGAGGTTTTCCAGGCACGTCCAACTGGTAGGAGGCCCCGGGGAAGACCGAGGACACGCTGGAGGGATTATATCTCCCGGCTGGCCTTGGAACGCCTCGGGGTCCCCCAGGATGAGCTGGAAAGTGTTGCGGGTGAGAGGGAAGCCTGGGTCGGCCTGCTGAACCTGCTGCCACCGCGACCCGACCCCGGATAAGCGGTCGAAAATGGATGGATGGATGGATGGATGGTTCCACTTTAAATAGAAAAGCAATCAAGACAGCCTGAACTTCACAACGAGCAGAAAGACATCAGGATTAATACTTTCTTTGAGTGCACTTCTTTGTGCTATCCAGCAAAAAATAATAAAGTAAACGCCTGCAAATACCGTTTTTAATAAGAGCCTCCGACGCACGCTCTTGTAATCCTCAAGGAGAGCTGATGAATCATTAAACGGGGCCCTAATCCGCTCATCCCGTACTGTACAAGGAGGATCACATCAGCAACGGGTACAAAAAGATGAATAGATATCTAATTAAATAATCGCTGCCTAATTCCAGCTATTGTCTCGCCGAAGCCGTCGTCTTCAATCTGCTGATCTGCTGCTGCGGGAAGAGCGAGAGCGGAGAGCATCCGACTTCTTCCTCCAGCTCAGATCTCTGAGGGAAACTGTCGACGCGGCGGATCAGAACCAACCAATACATGTTCTGTGTCTCTCTGAGGTCATTTTGAGTCTCTCTGAGGCCATTATGTGTCTCTTTGAGGTCATTTTTAGTCTCTCTGAGGTCGTTGTGTGTCTCTTTGTGGGCATTTTGTGGGCATTTTTAGTCTCTCTGAGGCCATTATGTGTCTCTTTGAGGTCATTTTGAGTCTCTCTGAGGTTGTTCTGTTTCTCTTTGAGGTCGTTCTGTGTCTCTTTGAGGTCGTTCTGTGTCTCTTTGAGGTCGTTCTGTGTCTCTTTGAGGTCATTTTTAGTCTCTTTGAGGTCGTTCTGTGTCTCTTTGAGGTCTTTATGTCTCTGAGTGGTCATTTTGAGTCTCTCTGAGGTTGTTCTGTTTCTCTCTGAGGTTGTTCTGTTTCTCTTTGAGGTCGTTTTGTGTCTCTTTGAAGTCATTTTGTGTGTTCCTGTAGTCGTTTTGTGTGTCTTTTGGTCATCTTGTGTCTCTCTGTATAACATTTGCATCCCTTTGTATTGGTTTATGTAGTTGTTTTGTATCTCATTGTAGTTTTTGTGTGTCTCTTTGTGGTTGTTTTGTGTCTCTTTGTGTGATATTTTGTAGTTGACCAGGGTTCTCTCTGTGCCCAAAAATATGATGTCTCCTCTTGTACTCACATAACACGATGTTCTATTTAAACACACATTTATTTATTTGCACAAAATCATTTGACTCTTTTTAGTAAGAGACTAATTTACTGAGGTAACAAAATATGATTAATTATTGGGATAAGAAACGATAACACTCTCCATCTCCTTTCCTTCTGGATTAACGCTGATAAATCTATTTGGAAATCACTTTTTCGTTTTTTTAAAAGGAGCTCCCTTTTTCTGGTTGTTGTTTGCAACGTGTGAACTGGAACTGCTCATAATAGAGAGAAAGCAGCATCACTTTTATAATATGCTGTATTATATACTGTATATATACATTATATTTTATTCATTATAATAATTTGTGTAATGTAATTCTGAACTGGACCACCATCACTCAGGTTTTATTAAGCCTAAAGGCCTTTACACACCGGGTTTTAGTGTGGATTAATGCACACGTCAATATATTCTTTAACTACTATTAGATTTTTCAGACGGTTGATTTTTTTAGCTTGTATGAAACAACAACACGAGGCTCCACAGTCTGAACCAAAACCTCAACTTTTACTCTTTTAAACCTTGACAAAGGCAGCTTGCCTTTCAAAATAAAAGCCCCTGACATATAACATGTTCTAGGTGAGTTCAAATGCATTTATTTTGAAACACTTGACTTATATATGGAGTTTTATTTCTTCTTTTTTGTATATTTTCAAAGCAGCTAAACCTACGAATACATACGAGGATATTTTGAAATAATACTGTGTATGTCATTTTGCATTCCTGACATAAAAAGAAAAACAAATTAGAGAGAGAAACGGCATTAGCTGAAATTATGGGATTACAGAATGATCGTTTTTTGTTGTTGTTGTTGTTGTTGGGATGTGATCAGAAATAACTCCAGCAGCAATTTATATCAGATTTGTTGAGGTTTCGGTGGGTGACGGAGAGGGGACGGGGCTAAAGGTTGAAGCCGGTTGATGGGCGACGAGGTCACGGACGCAAACAAGCACCCAGCAACAAACAACAAGAAGAAGACAGAACGGGTCGGACTGAGAATTTAAAAAAAGGGGAAAACTGAGGAAAAATGTCCTCAGGCAAGAGATGAAAAATAACAAAAGGTCTCCTCCGCCTGCGAGAAAGGGAACATCCCCACAAAAGGGGATGCGTTCCATTCAGGCCGCTCACCTCAATATTTAAAACATGTCCGACCCCCTGCACATGATTACATGTTTGCGTAAGATGTGGAGATAAAACAGGAAATGGAAAAAACAACAACAGCGTGCTTGAAAACCAGCCAGGAAACACAGAAAGAGGAAAGCCATCTAATCAAATTACCCCCCTCCTCCTGTTGGGGAGGGAACCCTTTCAATTAGCTGCGTCTGTGTATATATCACACAACAAAGGACCTGTCCCAGCCCGTTAACGTCGGCCAACCGGCCAGGCGTCTACGAATTAGCTCCTGGCGTTTCAAACTACTCGGCTAACGGGAGCGCGGGAGGTCGAGTGTGTGTGTGTGTGCGGTGGAGCGAGCTACACAATGGAGTCCAGGGTTATTTGTCCACCCGGAGGGGGAATCTAATAAAGTTGTTTACAAGCAGATGTTGAATAAAGACCCACAATGCTCTGCTCTTTACCTCCTCGACCCCTCGGGGAGCGCATTCACCTCCTTTCTCCTATAGAAGAAGAAGAGGAGGAGGACGCCCATACAACGAACCATCTAGGGCGGATAATTGATTCTCTTTGCCGGCAAAGAGATAACGAGGCGAGGAGATATTTCCTCTTCTTCGCTCACAAAACGTCTTTTTTTTTTCTCCCCTTGACGGGTTTGAATGATGATTTTTTTTCTTTCTCCGCTTTCATCCGCTCGTGTTTTTGCTCGCCGGTTGACGGACACAAACAGATGAATGTTGTTATTTTATTTTCTCCTCCAAAGAGCATAAGAATCCTGTTTCCACTGCCGACGCGACTTCAACCCCCGTCATGTGAGAAGTCTCGCCCCGGGCGACTTATTGATGAGTCTGAGCGTCACACTAAACACACTACACACTAAAACACTACACAACCGTCTTCTCAACACACACAGTGCAGCTTTTTTTTCTCCATTTCACCGTGAGACGTTTTCCTGTGGAAAAGCAATTCAAGTCGGATTAAAATATTGTACCGGCATCGATCAACTTTCACCACAGCGGCGTTTTGGGTGAAACTAAGAACTCTTTGAGGAGCTTTGAGGCCTCGTCCACGCGAGGAATCGTTAGTATTTCACCGTGTACTAGTACTCTGATCGATACTCCATCGGTTCGGCTCCTCATCGATACTCTGATCGGTCGTTTTTAGAGTTTTGTGGGTCATAGAACTTGTTGGGAAGAGGCTGACCAATGGAAGGACATCAATGGATTCATGAGGTTGTCTAGTTTCACAGGATACCAGTTTCTTCACCAGCTTTAAGACTAATGTCCATCTACAGCCTCTTCAAGATGACAAACTCCATCAGTTCGGCTCCTCATCAATACTCTGAGTTTTGTGAGAAACAAAAGACAATTAATGAAGGAAAATGATCCACATTTCTTTCATCTTCCTCTATGTAAACACATGTTTAAAAGTTCCTAAATCTTTAAACTCCGTTCTCAGCTCGACAATGATCTCAGTGATGATCTCTCATTGATTAGCCCTCATCTTGTGATCAGAGAAAACAACAGTTCAATAAAATCATATATGTCACTATGTCACGAAAGTAAGCTATGGGCATAAACTCACAAAACAAGCTCTCAGATGAATAGTTTTTTAAGCATTATTATTGTGTATTAACAAAGAACATTTAAACATTGTTTCAGGGAACAACTAAAGCAGCGTATTTAAAGAAAAACAGAAACAACGGCAGACAAAACTCCATAAATCAACAGTTTTAAAAGCGAGAGGAGAGTTTTTGAGCCGCGTCAGACGCGGAGAGATAAACACATCTGTGGACCAGCAGCTGGTTTCCAGTTAAATAAAGAGCCCGAGTTCGAGTGTCGCATCGGCTCCGACTGAACATCTGCCGTCTCATCTGCTCCGTCTGATTGTCTGACGTCTGATGCGAGAGACGACTTGCGTCTTCAAAACCAGCTTCAAAACCAAAGTGAACCGTAAAAGAGAAATATTGGTGTTTTTTATCTGGCTGACCGGCTTCTGCCACGAAAGATTTATGAGTCCGATGTGACAAAATCTCACAAAGATAAACGGCCTCTTTCACTTCAAAATAAAGGTTCAAACGACATATCTGCAGAATGAAGCTCAGATGTTCCGGCGTTAAGTGATATCTAAACTCCTTATTAGAACAAGACGTGAATGCAGCTTTCCCCCCCAATGGCTGTCTCTTTTTCCTTCTGCTTACGTTGATTTCAAAGCTCTCGTGTGTGCAAAACTTTCAGCAGCAACGGATCCGGATTGATCTAACTCTGACAGCTCCGGCAGCAGATATATAGATAACTTGCCTCGGCGGCACGGCGAAGAGATAACGACTGAGATTGAATCGCTGTTCCGCAAGACGCACGGCACATTTTAACAAGCCTGGAAACTTATAAATAAAAGTTTTTAAAATAACAATGCAGATGACAGTGAAATGATTGTGTTTGCCGCGGAGACGTTGTGTATTCTGGAGTCTAAAGGAAACAACCACGCCAGCTGTCTTCATGGCCTTTTGATCAGAAACAATGTGAGTTTACGGCACAACCTTCACACGCGTATAAGAAGAGAAGCGTGTGGCGGATCCTCGTCAATAAAAGCCGGTCCGAATGCGAACGGAGTCGTTTATCGGGTCTTTATGTGGTTGTTATGTCAGACGCCTTCAGCTCAGATCTGTTACTCAATGAAAAGCTCGCCGCCTTCCAGCAGCAGAGACTTTAACAAGACGATTATGTGAAACAAAGTGGTCGTAAGATACATTTGTTCTACGCTGGTGATTAAATTTGGATTATTACTTTTCTTTCTGGGCAGAGATGAGTGATGTCAGTTCTTTGGGTTTCCACATATTAAAGCATGGCGGTGCAGAGGGCTCTCTTGTGATTGGCTGGCGGGAGTGCATTATTTTCCTGTAGCATCCATTACAACCGGACACCTCTGACACAGGTGTTTGTTTTGTTTGGGAAAAACCGCACTAATCAATATTTTTCTATAAGCAATGGTTCAAATGTCTGCATATCGGTTGGAAGCTTCATTCATAACCCTGACATTCAAATTCAAAATCAATATTTTGATGCTGCGCAGCTTTTTGGAGGTTTTATTTCACTGGTTGTGTTTAAAGCCGGTACTTCTGCACAGTTGCAGATAAAGAACAGCCTTCGTTAATATCATTAATATCATTAATTTTAGACGTTGTGGCAGCGATTGTTTCAGACTCATGTGATCCGAACATTTCCAAAAACAAGTGAAAAAGTAATTTCCCCAAAAAATGCACAACATGTTTGTATCGAACAAAGTATCACAAATAAAAAATAAACCAAGAATCCTGCTTCAGTCCGTATTTGTTGGCGGTTTCAAAAATGAGTTATATTTATTACAGGAAGTTGATTTAGACCTTGTTTTGGTCTCTTTTAGGGGGTGTTAGGTCTCTAGCACGCTCACTGAATGCAGGGTTACTTGTGGTTCCCAGAGTCTTAAAAAGTAGGTTGGGGGCTAGAGCTTTCAGTTATCGGGCTCCTCTTCTGTGGAATCAGCTTCCACTTTCAGTCCGGGGGGCAGACACAGTCACCTCATTTAAGAGTAGACTTAAGACTTTCCTCTTTGATAGCGCTTATAGTTAGGGCTGTTTCAGGCTTATAGTTAGGGCTGGCTCAGGTTTGCCCTGGTCCAGCCCCTAGATATGCTGCTATAGGCCTAGACTGCTGGGGGACATCTTAGGATACACTGAGCTCCTCTTCTCTTCCTCTTTCACTCCTCTTCTCTTCCACTTTCACTCCTCCTCTCCTCTTCTTTCTCTCCATCTGGATAAACTATTGTCTCTTCAATGCACATTACTAACTCTACTTTCTTTTTCCATGGATTCATGGCTGCCTGGAACCGGTCCTGCCCCGGGTCCTGCCCCCGGTCCTGCCCCCTGTCATGATTCATGGCTGCCTGGAACCGGTCCTGCCTGCTTCCATGGCCCTGCTGATGGAACCGGCCTGGAACCGGTCCTGCCTGCTGCCATGGCCCTGCTGATGGAGCCGGCCTGGAACCGGTCCTGCCTGCTTCCATGGCCCTGCTGATGGAGCCGGCCTGGAACCGGTCCTGCCTGCTGCCATGGCCCTGCTGATGGAGCCGGCCTGGAACCGGTCCTGCCTGCTGCCATGGCCCTGCTGATGGAGCCGGCCTGGAACCGGTCCTGCCTGCTTCCATGGCCCTGCTGATGGAGCCGGCATGGAACCGGTCCTGCCTGCTTCCATGGCCCTGCTGATGGAACCGGCCTGGAACCGGTCCGGAACCGGTCCTGCCTGCTGCCATGGCCCTGCTGATGGAGCCGGCCTGGAACCGGTCCTGCCTGCTTCCATGGCCCTGCTGATGGAGCCGGCCTGAACCGGTCCTGCCTGCTGCCATGGCCCTGCTGATGCCCCCTCCTCTCTACCTCCTTCTGCTTCATGGATTATCAGGATCATGGACCATGCCTACTACTCATTATATGAATAATTTCTGTCATATTCATGTAATGTGCTGTAACTACGCTATTCATTCTGGCCACATGACATCTATTGCTTCTGTCCATCCGGGGAGAGGGATCCTCCTCTGTTGCTCTCCCTCAGGTTTCTTCCCCTTTTTTTCCCTGTGAAAGGGTTTTTACTATCTTTTTAGGGGAGTTTTTCCTGATCCGATGTGAGGTCCCGGGACAGGGATGTTATGTGTACAGATTGTAAAGCCCTTCGAGGCAAACATGTATTTGTGATGTTGGGCTATATAAAATAAACTGAATTGAATTGAATTAAATGACTCATAGACGTGATATCCTTCTTAGCTGGAGATGAACCTGGGATGAAGCTCAGCGGTACGTCAAGTTGTTGCAGACTTTTTTGGGTTGATAACATGTGTTGTATAGATTTGGTGCTCAACAATTTTTTACCACTCAAGATTTGATAACGACAATCGAAAATCCCTTCGAAGTACGACGTTAAGACACCAAGACCTCATGCGGGGATTTATTACCTAAAACTATTGACGTTTGGAGATTTCTGCAAGAACTGCATTTTTCGAGCTCTTCTGCTTAGAAAAAGGCTTAGAAATCTTCTTGTTGTCAATATAAACGTAGGAAAGACATTCATATACTAAATGCCCTCGATCTCTAGTTTGTGGTTGTAAAGTTTCATCCGGCTTTCCTAGAAGTCGTTATATACAGTGACGCCAAGATAAATCAAATGATCTCACGTCGTGAAACGGCTACTATGAGGACTGACATCATCACACATGAAAACAATGGATCTCATTGGATCCACAGGCTTTCCCGTCACAACCAATCCATGCAGTTCAAGACCGATTCACAACCCCAGTAGGCAGAAGAATGGTCCAGACCCACTTCCAGTGGGAGACTTGTGGGTCCCCATAGATCCCATTGGTCAGCCTCTTCCCAACAAACTAGAAGGACATCAATGGATTCATGAGGTTGTCTAGTTTCACAGGATGATCACAACTCCTTTTCCCCATCAACCTCATTTCAGGAGAGAAAGCTCGGCTGAACCCGCTGAACTGGAGACGCCAAACAGCCGACACGTTCAGAGACGAGCCGGGAAAGAAAACACAGCGTTTACCAAACCAAATGTACGAAGAAAAGGAGTAAATATTGATTGTCTTTATCTTGTTTCGTCACCCCTTAAATGACCACAACGAAATGTAAAAATACGAGTGCAGGTTTGAATCCTTAAATGTCGTAGTGATAGCAGCGCTTCTGAAGGTTTAACAGGAGCTTCAGAGACGCCTTTCAGAGCTGTCCTCCCTTAAACTGCAGTGGCCGTTTCTCTACTCTTGTTTCAGTGAGTAAGAGAGCAGATAGTTAGTGAATTTTCTCTGTACGTCTGTGATGAAACCAGATGTTAATATCCTATTAAAAAAAACACCCTGTTGTACTCGTTGTATATGCAAGAAGCAGCAATTCTAAAGAGCAATTCAATGATCTCTATCATAAAAAAAATAAACAAGTGTAGAATTGAACTTGATTCCATGGAGGCAGCATAAACACGACAATTATACACAACATCGATGATCTTATTGTCTCGTTTATATTCATGAATAATTATGTTTCGCTCAAAAAGGAGAATAAAAGGGAATCAATGCAACTTACGAACACAAAGGTTTCCACTTTCAAAGAAGCCGGGGCAGCACTGAGAGCGCCTCCTGTACATCGTCCTCACGCCTCTTCTGTACGCCGTCTTGTAGCTGATCCTGAACACGCACACGCACACACACACGCACACACACACACACACAAAATTAACTAATCATCAACAGACTGTGAAACGGTTGCAGAGTGGACATTATGTCAAAAACGTCTCTTTTTCGTGTTGCAGAGATTTCTCCTGGATTTAGCACGCTAGCCAGCTAGCCGTGGCCCATCCTGTCTTGCAATACCACTTGTGACCTTGAGGGGGCGATAGTGAGCCACTGTAGCGTCGAAGAAGCGGAGCTTCCCCAAGGGCTTGTCACGTTGTCACGTTGAAGGTATAGTTTGTTTATCAGATTAGATATGTAGAGGAAGGAACCAGAAAACGACCCTTTTTGGACCTTCAGTCAGCTCAAAGTCAGCCGGTGCAAACCTCAGAACCGGGGTTCCGATCCTAGGGGTCCGATCCTAGGGGTTAGACCCGAGCGCTCCACCGGCCCGCTGTCCATCCCGGCGTTGAGGGGTTTTCACTGGCTGAATTCGAGTTGCGACAGCTAACGGCTAACTGGACGAGTCCCGGAGCTGCCGCTCACGTAAACTTTACGTAAACTGTACGTAAACTGTACGTAAACTGTACGAGAAGATTATAAACTAGTGACTTTTTTAAGCTAGTTTTTTTCCTATATAGTTGCTCTTGGTAGTTTCATAACTTTAAGTTTTATGAGATCGTACGCTTGCTGTCTATTTGTTTGGAGCAGGTTGGCCAGATGGCACCTTTTAAGTGTTTTCAGGAGTTTCTCCCACTCGTTCAAGGACGCTGGGTGTTGTCTGACATTTCGGTTTAAGATCAATGACTCAGCTTTTAGCTGCAGGAGCTAAACTGGCGGCTATAAAGCTTAATGTGGTCATTAAAGCCCAGACGCCGGCGGTCGCTCATCAAAACGGCCGCGTCGGACGGAGCTGAACTGCCGGCATTGGGTAGTCGACTCTCGTGACTGCCGGCCGCCGAGCTCCGGCAGCAGAAGTTTGACGGACTGTTTAGAAGATGTGAACGGACTGGAAATGTCTCAGAGATGAAGAAGGAGAGGAAACGGTCCAACGTGACCGCATGAAACTCTTTCTTATTGTTTTGGGGTTTGTACCCACACAGTCGAAGGCTCCAGAAACCAGTCTGTCCCAGTTCAGAGCTGGGAAGAGGAACTCTTGAAGCTATCTTACTCTGTGGTCCGGTGTCTTTCTTCCCTTTTAGTCACATCTCAGTCTCATGAATTAAAACACGGGTATGCTGGCGCCACTGATGACCTCTGACCTTTCCTAATAACTCACACTGGTGAGGAACCGGTCCTACCTGCTACCATGGCCCTGCTGATGGAACCGGCCTGGAACCGGTCCTACCTGCTGCCATGGCCCTGCTGATGGAACCGGCCTGGAACCGGTCTTACCCGCTGCCATGGCCCTTCTGATGCCCCCCTCCTCTCTACCGCCTTCTGCTTCATGGATTATCAGGATCATGGACCATGCCTAATACTCATTATATGAATAATTTCTGTCATATTCATTGAATGTGCTGTAACTACGCTATTCATTCTGGCCACATGACATCTATTGCTTCTGTCCATCCGGGGAGAGGGATCCTCCTCTGTTGCTCTCCCTCAGGTTTCTTCCCTTTTTTCCCTGTGAAAGGGTTTTAACTATCTTTTTAGGGGAGTTTTTCCTGATCCGATGTGAGGTCCCGGGACAGGGATGTTATGTGTACAGATTGTAAAGCCCTCCGAGGCAAACTTGTATTTGTGATGTTGGGCTATATAAAATAAACTGAATTGAATTGAATTGAGTAACGAATGGAGAGGCGGTCTTTTAAATGGCGTCTCTGCATTATAAAAAAAAGAAACAAGCCCATTTGAATTCATAGTTTTTGATTGAGGTGTTTATTTAACAAAATTCATAATGCTGAACTGTGTTTATTAGATTTACATTAAGAGAATGAATGGAATATCTACGTTTAAAACAGTTTAGAACGAGCCTCTCATTACTGTGAGAGGTCTAAAGGTCGTTGATTAGTCAATTAAATAGATTAATGTTCTGCTAAGTCATTTATCAAAGATGCTGAATTCCAAAAGAACAGATTGTGGACCTCGATCGACCGCTATCTGCCCGTCTCGAGGTCCGATCCACTAAAGATATCACATTACACTGCGTCCGGTCGCTGTTATCCATGTGGAAAAGTACAGTGTCTGGAGGTCCGTACCTGTGCCGGGTGCACTTGAACCAGTTGAGGATGTCGGTGCAGCGGGTGTAGTAGACCTGGTCAAAGGGATGAGCGTAGGACTCCTGCACGGTCACTGCATAGCTGCACGGGTAGAGAACACAAGCACACAAGAACAGAGAACTCATGATTGGGTAGAGAACAGAGAATTCATGAATGGGTAGAGAACACAAGCACACGTGAACAGAGAACTCATGATTGGGTAAGAGAACAGAGAACTCATAAATGGGTAAGAGAACAGAGAATTCATGAATGGGTAAGAGAACAAAGAACTCATGAATGGGTAGAGAACAGAGAATTCATGATTGGGTAGAGAACAGAGAATTCATGAACGGGTAGAGAACACAAGCACACGCGAACAGAGAACTCATGAATGGGTAGAGAACACGTGAACAGAGAACTCATGACTGGGTAGAGAACACATAACTCCTGATGCGTCCATTCATTAATTAACCAACAGACACTAACATTAAAGAATCTTTCCAATCCATCCTGGAGGCTTCTGGTGAGATCTGAACACTCGTTGTCGCAGTATTTCTAAAAGTCAAACCTCCCAGACGTCAATAGCGTCTCCTTTTAAAGAGGATCATCGGGATGCAAGCTATTGATCGGCGGACGGGGAGCCGGGACACGGCGCGTCCTTGTGGAGCAACGCTATCGTTCTGAAAAACATGTTTTTAAAAAGGTCATCGATTCTCTCGGAGCTTCTTTTTAAAAGCTTTATTTTAATTGTTCCTTTTAGGAAACTTTCGTCAAAGATTGTTAAACTTCTTTTGGATGATTTTCTATAATTGTTCCGATTTCGTTTTTCCACGTCCCGAGAAGTGAAAAACCGTACTCGTCATCGGCGGTGATATCCCACTGATTACGCCGGGAGGTTATTGATCACGGCCCGTGCACTCTGTGTCGCTCTCTTCAGAGAGGACATTGTGCTTTTTACTCAGCGCGGCGCTGAGTGCTAAGACCACTCAAGCAGTCACATTACCGTCGCGGTGGATTTATGGCCGTCCCGACGTCCCCGGGAGTAAACCTTTCTCCCTTTTTGCTTTTGATTATTGGCTAACCCCTGGATTCTTGATTTGTGGCGGCGGCGGCGGTGGGGGAAGGGGAGTCCATTAGTTCACCGCAGTGCCCCGAGCGCCGTATTTTCACTCTGCATCGGGGTACACTGACCTCTCCCAGTGGCTGCACACGTTGGGGTCGTCCGGGTTGAGGGCCGACGCCAGAGAGACCAAGCCCAGCAGGCCGAGCCACAGCGGGCCGAGCCCTCGGGGGGAGAACCCACCGGGCCCCATCCTCCTCCACCTCCTCCGACCTTTTAGAGAGAAGAACAAGATCTCACCTTTACAACGATGCGGTGTTTGTCGTGTGCAGAAAAAGAGTGACGAGTAACTCTGGCATGGAGGCTCGAGGAAAAACAGAAAAGCCATTTATTTGCAATCTCCCAGAAATAATGGAAACATGGAAGGAACGACCTCGCCAGCTAAACAGCGTGCCGGCGCTGCCCTTCAAACACACGGCGTTTTAACCAATAGCTGCACCTGAGCCCGCCGGACACGTCGGTGCGGAGTAACCAGGTACTTTTACTGTAGTACCGCACTGTAATACAGCTCTGAGGTACTTTCTACTTCGTGTCTCTGACAGACGTAGTTCACATGGAACACATTAATAAAACATACGATAAACTGATGCAATGATTAAACCAGCGGTTTCCTGAGATTTGGGGCTCGTGATCAAAGTTAAGATCACGTTTCATGAGTTGTGAACCGGTTTTCGGGCCCGAGGCACCCTTTAATCCTAAATTCTATTTTATTTGTACAACCCAATTTCATAAATCAATTACAATCTGTACAACATACGGATAAAACCCCACATTAAAAAACCTTTAAAACCTCTGGAAGAGCAACGAAGGAGGGCAATAGATGTGCAGAATGAACAACATGATAACAACGGTCGAGCCACATGACTTAATTAGATTTAATTAATTTAGTATAGCCCAAAATCACAAACTGTGAGTCTGTACACATACGACATCTTCTGACCTTTGACCCTCACAAAAAAAAACTTAAAAAAAGGGAAGAACCCAGAGGAGGATCCGCTATCAGGATGGACAGAAGTACAACAGAGGTCATGTGACCAGAATGAACATCATAATAGAGTTACAGCACATTCAATGCATATGACAGAAATTATTCAGGAGGTCAAACAAAGTTTTATTTTTTTGTCCCGTTTGAAACAAAGACTATGAAGCCAAATTCAGAACAAAAGTTTTGGTCATTTTAAAAATGATTTAAACCTTAATTAAAAGATTAAAAACTGTAAAAAAAAATTAAAAAGAGTGAAAGTTGAAAATATAAAATCTGTTAAAAATTATAAAAAATGTAACCCCCAAAAACTTTTCATACACTTATTTTTATGTCGAATACATTGTTGAATTTTCCAAAGTTCAAGACCAAAACTCTTTTTTCAAATGAACAAAACTTTTGACCTGCATTTGGCTCCATAAAAGTCAACGTTGAGTATTTGTACCATAGTTTTGTCACTTAACTTAACTTAAAGGAACAGTTCAATACTGAAGCGTTGGAAATGAGCAAAGTGAGACATTTCTCAATATCTAACTTGGTTACATCTCGTTTCATCACACGTCCAGGGACCTGAACTGCTTTCCCGCCACATAGAACTAAATATTTTGGGGGAAGCTTCCTCTTTCACCATTGCCACAAAGGACCCAAACAACAAAGTCATGTCTTTTTCATTTAAAACTCTTTTTTTTCCTCCCTTAATTTGGTGACATCTCATTAATTTGGTCTTAAACAATCCTAACCTTGATTAAAAGTTTAGAACGTCCTCAACTCTCTCTGCACTTTGTGTCTTAACAAAAAGGGTTAGCATGTTGAAAGTGGAAAATCTACTCCCCGAAAAACAAAGAGCAACAGGAAAGCAACGCAACTATACGGGGCAACTATGGAGGCAACGAAAGATCTGCTCGGTGGAGACCCGCTGTCATTTCTTTCCCGAAATCACGGGGGTCTGAATGCACCGCGGGCGCCGTAAAAGTTGAAATCTCTGCTACTTTATGCAAAAAATAAAATAGCAGGGCCCTGAACGCACCGCTGAGAACGCCAATCAGCAAAGGCGGCTCCGCGAGCAGCAACTCCGCGTGAAACCACTCGCTCATTTACATGAAGGTCACGCAGCAGTAAAATATCACTCTTTACCAACGCTGTCATTTTATTTTAAGTTTTGTATCAAATGGGGGGGGGGGGGAAACAAAATTCTCTTTGCAAAAGCAATTTTATTTGTATTTATTTTTGCTTCCTAGATGTTATTATTGATATCTTGTCTGACTGCGTTTACAGCTGCAAAGGGAACATTTTTAAAGGGATGCAGGTGGAAAAAATGATTGCCAGGATGGAACAGCTTCAAAAATGTTTGCACAGTGAATGTTTCCTTTGTGTGTGTGTGCGTGTGCGTGTGCGTGTGCATGTGCGTGTGTGTGCGTGGGCGTGTGCGTGTGCGTGTGCGTGTGCGTGTGTGTGTGCAACATGACGGTGACATACGACTCGACAGCGGACCGATTCCTCATCTCACCGGGACATTTCAGAGACAGCCTCCGGGGGAATAAAATAAAATATAAATATTCTGGCGATGATGAATAAAAAAGAGAAACCCTACGGAGTGACAGAGGTGGTCCCGAGCCAAATCCGAGAATGTTCTGGTTAGGGAGGATGTGATGTCTTGTTTGGTTTGTTTGGTGTGCAGACGGGTCGAAATAAGAGAATCGGCACCGGATCGAATGTGACGAGGAGTCTGAAGAAACGAGAGTCGAGTGTGGTCGGGATTCAAGTAGAATTACCAGTGGAAAAATTGTTAGATTTTACTCATTAGTTGGAATGCTTCAGCAGTCCAACTATTGTTATCCTCTTCTTTATTAGTTGGAATGCTTCAGCAGTCCAACTATTGTTATCCTCTTCTTTATTAGTTGGAATGCTTCAGCAGTCCAACTATTGTTATCCTATTCTTTATTAGTTGGAATGCTTCAGCAGTCCAACTATTGTTATCCTCTTCTTTATTAGTTGGAATGCTTCAGCAGTCCAACTATTGTTATCCTCTTCTTTATTCAACTTATTAGTTGGAATGCTTCAGCAGTCCAACTATTGTTATCCTCTTCTTTATTCAACTTATTATTAGTTGGAATGCTTCAGCAGTCCAACTATTGTTATCCTCTTCTTTATTAGTTGGAATGCTTCAGCAGTCCAACTATTGTTATCCTCTTCTTTATTCAACTTCTTCTTATTATTCTATTTCTTCCGTACGTATTTTGAATATCATCTCCTCCTTCATATATTAAGCTATAGAAACTATTCAAATATTAAAATATTCAGCTCATTAAGGAGACGATGGCTATGACCTTTCATATTTCTGACTTTTCAAATTTTTGAATTATTAAGCTTTTTATGAAAATTAAAATGAATGGGAGCGGATGGGAAAAGTCTTCTAATCCTCTTCAACTTCAAACGCTTACAGGTTCTGCATACGTTCAGCTAAATACACCATTTAAACTTTCAAATGTTGACAAAACCTTCAGCTATTATTCTGCAATTTCATATTTTTAATATTTTTTCAAATATTCAAATTATTAAGCTTTTTCTGAAAAAAAAAATGAATGGATTCCAATGAAGAAAGTCTTCAAAGCCGCTTAAACTTCTTCAACTTCAAAAGCTAAAGGGTTCGCCATGCTTTCAGGTAGAGACACCATTTAAACTTTCAAATGTTGACAAAACCTTCAACTGTTACCGTATGACTCAGCTTTTTGATATCTGTAATAGTCTCTTAACTGTCAGCGTTTTTGTTTTATGTTTTTTCCCAACCTTTTCAGAGTTTACAATGGGTGTGTATTGCGCTGCTTAGAGTGCGTGATGTCACAGCTTGAGTGAACAGAGCCTTCCAGATTTGGTCACAAACGTATTTGCTTTTTGCCATCTACTCCACAATACTAACTTTTTGGGCATAATTTATACATCAAAACGTAGGAAATCTTGTCGTGCTTCGTAAAATTGGGTCGATTTGAATCAAACAGATTCAGACGTGTTTAAATCAGACTATAAGTGAGAGGGAGTCACCCTCCTTCCTCCATTGCCTCCCATGTTATATCTCTCTAAAAAATGGCTCGCCCCTGACGGTCTCACCTGATTTGGAAACTGCAACTAGAGACACATTGTGGGTTTTTAGGTTACACAAACAACATTGACGCGTTCGCAAAAGTCTTATCTCTCAGAAAATATAATTATTTTGGCATGTTGCCTTTGAAGTTCTTGAGATATTAAGCTTTTTCTGAAAACAAATAATGCATTGAAGCCTATGGAGGTCATCTTCAAAGCAGTCTCACTCATGACACAGGTGCTTCAAGTTAACTAATCAGTGCAGCTTCACACTCATTCTTGTTTTAACGACCTTGTGGGGACACACACACAGGCTGTTGGTGGAGGAAGTGAATGATTGCTAGCATGAGCTTTGTGTTGGACTAAGATCACTTGTGTGTCTATGTGCGCGTGAACGGCCGCTCGTGCGCACGTAAACGGCCGCGTGCTATTTCGCGTGCGCGCGCGTGAACGGCCGCGCGCGTGCACGTGGTTATATGGTCTCATGCACTTTTTTTTTTTTTTTTTTTTTTTTTTTTTTAAATCAAGGAGTTGCTGATTCTTTAGAGATCAAGGACAATAGGGGCTGGTATACATATCAAGGTCATATGAGCTGTAGAACACCTGAAGAAGCCCTAGGGTTCATTCAGCTACAGACACCTTTTTAAATGTTCAAATGTTGACAAAATCTTCAGCTATTATTCTATAATTTCTTATTTTTTATATTCAGCTATCTTTTCAAATATTTAAGCTTTAAGCTTCAGCTTTTAGCATTTTCCATCTCTTCTCCTTCTTCATATATTCAGCTACAGAAACCGCTCAGCTATTAAAATGTTCAGCTCCTTAGGACACAATGGCAATGACCTTTTCATGTTTCTGACTTTTCCAATTTTTGAATTATTAATCTTTTCATGAAAATTTAAATGAACGGATCCGATGGAGGAAATTTAAAAATCCTCTTCAACTTCTAAAGCGTACAGGTTCTGCATACGTTCAGCTACAGACACCTTTTAAACATTCAAATGTTGACAAAGAATTCAGCTATTATTCTATAATTTCATATTTTTTATATTCAGCTATTTTCTGCTATTTTCTGCTAAATTCAACTATATTCTGCTATTTTCAGCTATCCTTTCAAATATTTCAGCTTTAAGCTTCAGCTTTTAGCATTCCAACGCATTTTCAGCAGGAAATGCAATTTCTAGTTCAACTTATTATTCTATTTCTTCCGTACGTTTTTCAAACCTCTTCTCCTCCTTCATATATTAAGCTATTTAAACCATTCAAATATTAAAATATTCAGCTCATTAAGGAGACGATGGCTATGACTTTTCATATTTCTGACTTTTCAAATTTTCAAATTATTAAGCTTTTTATGAAAATTAAAATGAATGGCCGCGGATGGGGGAAATCTTCAAATCCTCTTCAACTTCAAACGCTTACAGGTTCTGCATACGTTCAGCTAAATACACCATTTAAACTTTCAAATGTTGACAAAACCTTCAGCTATTATTCTGCAATTTCAAATTTTTTCATATTTTTTCAAATATTCAAATTATTAAGCTTTTTCTGAAAAAAAAAATGAATGGATTCCAATGAAGAAAGTCTTCAAAGCCGCTTAAACTTCTCCAACTTCAAAAGCTAAAGGGTTCGCCATGCTTTCAGGTAGAGACACCATTTAAACTTTCAAATGTTGACAAAACCTTCAGCTGTTACCGTATGACTCAGCTTTTTGATATCTGTAATAGTCTTTTAACTGTCAGCGTTTATACTTTATGTTTTTTTCAGACCATTTCTGTGTTTAACATGGGTGTGTATTGCGCTGCTTAGAGTGAGTGATGTCACAACCAGAGGGGACAGAGAAAAATATTTAAGCTTTAAAAAGTATTTGCTTTTTGCCATCTACTCCACAATACTAACTTTTTGGGCATAATTTATACATCAAAACGTAGGAAATCTTGTCGTGCTTCGTAAAATTGGGTCGATTTGAATCCAACAGATTCAGACGTGTTTAAATCAGACTATAAGTGAGAGGGAGTCACCCTCCTTCCTCCATTGCCTCCCATGTTATATCTCTCTAAAAAATGGCTCGCCCCTGACGGTCTCACCTGATTTGGAAACTGCAACTAGAGACACATTGTGGGTTTTTAGGTTACACAAACAACATTGACGCGTTCGCAAAAGTCTTATCTCTCAGAAAATATAATTATTTTGGCATGTTGCCTTTGAAGTTCTTGAGATATTAAGCTTTTTCTGAAAACAAATAATGCATTGAAGCCTATGGAGGTCATCTTCAAAGCAGTCTCACTCATGACACAGGTGCTTCAAGTTAACTAATCAGTGCAGCTTCACACTCATTCTTGTTTTAACGACCTTGTGGGGACACACACAGGCTGTTGGTGGAGGAAGTGAATGATTGCTAGCATGAGCTTTGTGTTGGACTAAGATCACTTGTGTGTCTATGTGCGCGTGAACGGCCGCTCGTGCGCACGTAAACGGCCGCGTGCTATTTCGCGTGCGCGCGCGTGAACGGCCGCGCGCGTGCACGTGGTAATACAGTCTCATGCACTTTTTTTTTTTTTTTTTTTTTTTAAGTCAAGGAGTTGCTGATTCTTTAGAGATCAAGGACAATAGGGGCTGGTATACATATCAAGGTCATATAAGCTGTAGAACACCTGAAGAAGCCCTAGGGTTCATTCAGCTACAGACACTTTTTGAATGTTCAAATGTTGACAAAACCTTCAGCTATTATTCTATAATTTCTTATTTTTTATATTCAGCTATCTTTTCAAATATTTAAGCTTTAAGCTTCAGCTTTTAGCATTTTCCATCTCTTCTCCTTCTTCATATATTCAGCTACAGAAACCGCTCAGCTATTAAAATGTTCAGCTCCTTAGGACACAATAGCAATGACCTTTTCATGTTTCTGACTTTTCCAATTTTTGAATTATTAATCTTTTTATGAAAATTTAAATGAATGGATCCGATGGAGGAAATTTACAAATCCTCTTCAACTTCAAAAGCGTACAGGTTCTGCATACGTTCAGCTACAGACACCTTTTAAACATTCAAATGTTGTCAAAACATTCAGGTATTATTCTATAATTTCATATTTTTTATATTCAGCTATTTTCAGCTAAATTCAACTATATTCCGCTATTTTCAGCTATATTCAGCTATCTTTTCAAATATTTCAGCTTTAAGCTTCAGCTATATTCCGCTATGTTAAGCTATATTCAGCTATCTTTTCAAATATTTAAGCTTTAAGCTTCAGCTTTTAGCATTCCAACGCATTTTCAGCAGGAAATGCAATTTCTAGTTATTATTCTATTTCTTCCGTACGTTTTTCAAACCTCTTCTCCTCCTTCATATATTAAGCTATTTAAACCATTCAAATATTAAAATATTCAGCTCATTAAGGAGACGATGGCTATGACCTTTCATATTTCTGACTTTTCAAATTTTTGAATTATTAAGCTTTTTATGAAAATTAAAATGAATGGCAGCGGATGGGGGAAATCTTCAAATCCTCTTCAACTTCAAACGCTTACAGGTTCTGCATACGTTCAGCTAAATACACCATTTAAACTTTCAAATGTTGACAAAACCTTCAGCTATTATTCTGCAATTTCAAATTTTTTCATATTTTTTCAAATATTCAAATTATTAAGCTTTTTCTGAAAAAAAAAATGAATGGATTCCAATGAAGAAAGTCTTCAAAGCCGCTTAAACTTCTCCAACTTCAAAAGCTAAAGGGTTCGCCATGCTTTCAGGTAGAGACACCATTTGAACTTTCAAATGTTGACAAAACCTTCAGCTGTTACCGTATGACTCAGCTTTTTGATATCTGTAATAGTCTCTTAACTGTCAGCGTTTTTGTTTTATGTTTTTTCCCAACCTTTTCAGAGTTTACAATGGGTGTGTATTGCGCTGCTTAGAGTGCGTGATGTCACAGCTTGAGTGAACAGAGCCTTCCAGATTTGGTCACAAACGTATTTGCTTTTTGCCATCTACTCCACAATACTAACTTTTTGGGCATAATTTATACATCAAAACGTAGGAAATCTTGTCGTGCTTCGTAAAATTGGGTCGATTTGAATCCAACAGATTCAGACGTGTTTAAATCAGACTATGAGTGAGAGGTGGTCCTCTCCTTCCTCCATTCAGCGCCATGTTACATCTCCCTCCAAAATGTCTCCCCGCTGATGGTCGTACCTGATTTCGAAACTGCAACTACAGACACATTGTGGGTCTGTAGGTTACACAAACAACATTGACGCGTTCGCAAAAGTCTTATCTCTCAGAAAATATAATTATTTTGGCATGTTGCCTTTGAAGTTCTTGAGATATTAAGCTTTTTCTGAAAACAAATAATGCATTGAAGTCTATGGAGGTCATCTTCAAAGCAGTCTCACTCATGACACAGGTGCTTCAAGTTAACTAATCAGTGCAGCTTCACACTCATTCTTGTTTTAACGACCTTGTGGGGACACACACAGGCTGTTGGTGGAGGAAGTGAATGATTGCTAGCATGAGCTTTGTGTTGGACTAAGATCACTTGTGTGTCTATGTGCGCGTGAACGGCCGCTCGTGCGCACGTAAACGGCCGCGTGCTATTTCGCGTGCGCGCGCGTGAACGGCCGCGCGCGTGCACGTGGTTATACGGTCTCATGCACTTTTTTTTTTTTTTTTTTTTTTTTTTAAATCAAAGAGTTGCTGATTCTTTAGAGATCAAGGACAATAGGGGCTGGTATACATATCAAGGTCATATGAGCTGTAGAACACCTGAAGAAGCCCTAGGGTTCATTCAGCTACAGACACCTTTTAAATGTTCAAATGTTGACAAAATCTTCAGCTATTATTCTATAATTTCTTATTTTTTATATTCAGCTATCTTTTCAAATATTTAAGCTTTAAGCTTCAGCTTTTAGCATTTTCCATCTCTTCTCCTTCTTCATATATTCAGCTACAGAAACCGCTCAGCTATTAAAATGTTCAGCTCCTTAGGACACAATGGCAATGACCTTTTCATGTTTCTGACTTTTCCAATTTTTGAATTATTAATCTTTTCATGAAAATTTAAATGAACGGATCCGATGGAGGAAATTTAAAAATCCTCTTCAACTTCTAAAGCGTACAGGTTCTGCATACGTTCAGCTACAGACACCTTTTAAACATTCAAATGTTGACAAAAAATTCAGCTATTATTCTATAATTTCATATTTTTTATATTCAGCTATTTTCTGCTATTTTCTGCTAAATTCAACTATATTCTGCTATTTTCAGCTATCCTTTCAAATATTTCAGCTTTAAGCTTCAGCTTTTAGCATTCCAACGCATTTTCAGCAGGAAATGCAATTTCTAGTTATTATTATTATTCTATTTCTTCCGTACGTTTTTCAAACCTCTTCTCCTCCTTCATATATTAAGCTATTTAAACCATTCAAATATTAAAATATTCAGCTCATTAAGGAGACGATGGCAATGACCATTTCATATTTCTGACTTTTCAAATTTTTGAATTATTAAGCTTTTTATGAAAATTCAAATGAATGGCAGCGGATGGGGGAAATCTTCAAATCCTCTTCAACTTCAAACGCTTACAGGTTCTGCATACGTTCAGCTAAATACACCATTTAAACTTTCAAATGTTGACAAAACCTTCAGCTATTATTCTGCAATTTCATATTTTTGATATTTTTTCAAATATTCAAATTATTAAGCTTTTTCTGAAAAAAAAAATGAATGGATTCCAATGAAGAAAGTCTTCAAAGCCGCTTAAACTTCTTCAACTTCAAAAGCTAAAGGGTTCGCCATGCTTTCAGGTAGAGACACCATTTAAACTTTTAAATGTTGACAAAACCTTCAACTGTTACCGTATGACTCAGCTTTTTGATATCTGTAATAATCTCTTAACTGTCAGCGTTTTTGTTTTATGTTTTTTCCCAACCTTTTCAGAGTTTACAATGGGTGTGTATTGCGCTGCTTAGAGTGCGTGATGTCACAGCTTGAGTGAACAGAGCCTTCCAGATTTGGTCACAAACGTATTTGCTTTTTGCCATCTACTCCACAATACTAACTTTTTGGGCATAATTTATACATCAAAACGTAGGAAATCTTGTCGTGCTTCGTAAAATTGGGTCGATTTGAATCCAACAGATTCAGACGTGTTTAAATCAGACTATAAGTGAGAGGTGGTCCTCCTTCTTCCTCCATACACCGCCATGTTAAATCTCTCTCAGAAATGTATCCCCCCTGACGGTCTCACCTGATTTCGAAACTGCAACTACAGACACATTGTGGGTCTGTAGGTTACACAAACAACATTGACGCGTTCGCAAAAGTCTTATCTCTCAGAAAATATAATTATTTTGGCATGTTGCCTTTGAAGTTCTTGAGATATTAAGCTTTTTATGGAAACAAATAATGCATTGAAGCCTATGGAGGTCATCTTCAAAGCAGTCTCGCTCTTGACACAGGTGCTTCAAGTTAACTAATCAGTGCAGCTTCACACTCATTCTTGTTTTAACGACCGTGTGGGGACACACACAGGCTGTTGGTGGAGGAAGTGAATGATTGCTAGCATGAGCTTTGTGTTGGACTAAGATCACTTGTGTGTCTATGTGCGCGTGAACGGCCGCTCGTGCGCACGTAAACGGCCGCGTGCTATTTCGCGTGCGCGCGCGTGAACGGCCGCGCGCGTGCACGTGGTTATACGGTCTCATGCACTTTTTTTTTTTTTTTTTTTTTTTAAATCAAGGAGTTGCTGATTCTTTAGAGATCAAGGACAATAGGGGCTGGTATACATATCAAGGTCATATGAGCTGTAGAACACCTGAAGAAGCCCTAGGGTTCATTCAGCTACAGACACTTTTTAAATGTTCAAATGTTGACAAAATCTTCAGCTATTATTCTATAATTTCTTATTTTTTATATTCAGCTATCTTTTCAAATATTTAAGCTTTAAGCTTCAGCTTTTAGCATTTTCCATCTCTTCTCCTTCTTCATATATTCAGCTACAGAAACCGCTCAGCTATTAAAATGTTCAGCTCCTTAGGACACAATGGCAATGACCTTTTCATGTTTCTGACTTTTCCAATTTTTGAATTATTAATCTTTTCATGAAAATTTAAATGAACGGATCCGATGGAGGAAATTTAAAAATCCTCTTCAACTTCTAAAGCGTACAGGTTCTGCATACGTTCAGCTACAGACACCTTTTAAACATTCAAATGTTGACAAAAAATTCAGCTATTATTCTATAATTTCATATTTTTTATATTCAGCTATTTTCTGCTATTTTCTGCTAAATTCAACTATATTCCGCTATTTTCAGCTATCCTTTCAAATATTTCAGCTTTAAGCTTCAGCTTTTAGCATTCCAACGCATTTTCAGCAGGAAATGCAATTTCTAGTTCAACTTATTATTATTCTATTTCTTCCGTACGTTTTTCAAACCTCTTCTCCTCCTTCATATATTAAGCTATTTAAACCATTCAAATATTAAAATATTCAGCTCATTAAGGAGACGATGGCTATGACCTTTCATATTTCTGACTTTTCAAATTTTTTAATTATTAAGCTTTTTATGAAAATTCAAATGAATGGCAGCGGATGGGGGAAATCTTCAAATCCTCTTCAACTTCAAACGCTTACAGGTTCTGCATACGTTCAGCTAAATACACCATTTAAACTTTCAAATGTTGACAAAACCTTCAGCTATTATTCTGCAATTTCATATTTTTGATATTTTTTCAAATATTCAAATTATTAAGCTTTTTCTGAAAAAAAAAATGAATGGATTCCAATGAAGAAAGTCTTCAAAGCCGCTTAAACTTCTCCAACTTCAAAAGCTAAAGGGTTCGCCATGCTTTCAGGTAGAGACACCATTTAAACTTTCAAATGTTGACAAAACCTTCATCTGTTACCGTATGACTCAGCTTTTTGATATCTGTAATAGTCTCTTAACTGTCAGCGTTTTTGTTTTATGTTTTTTCCCAACCTTTTCAGAGTTTACAATGGGTGTGTATTGCGCTGCTTAGAGTGCGTGATGTCACAGCTTGAGTGAACAGAGCCTTCCAGATTTGGTCACAAACGTATTTGCTTTTTGCCATCTACTCCACAATACTAACTTTTTGGGCATAATTTATACATCAAAACGTAGGAAATCTTGTCGGTCTTCGTAAAATGGGGTCGATTTGAATCCAACAGATTCAGACGTGTTTAAATCAGACTATAAGTGAGAGGTGGTCCTCCTCCTTCCTCCATTAACCGCCATGTTACATCTCCCTCCAAAATGTCTTCACCCTGACTGTCTTACCTGATTTGGAAACTGCAACTACAGACACATTGTGGGTCTGTAGGTTACACAAACAACATTGACGCGTTCGCAAAAGTCTTATCTCTCAGAAAATATAATTATTTTTGCATGTTGCCTTTGAAGTTCTTGAGATATTAAGCATTTTATGAAATAAAATAATGCATTGAAGCCTATGGAGGTCATCTTCAAAGCAGTCTCGCTCATGACACAGGTGCTTCAAGTTAACTAATCAGTGGAGCTTCACACTCATTCTTGTTTTAACGACCTTGTGGGGACACACACACAGGCTGTTGGTGGAGGAAGTGAATGATTGCTAGCATGAGCTTTGTGTTGGACTAAGATCACTTGTGTGTCTATGTGCGCGTGAACGGCCGCTCGTGCGCACGTAAACGGCCGCGTGCTATTTCGCGTGCGCGCGCGTGAACGGCCGCGCGCGTGCACGTGGTTATACGGTCTCATGCACTTTTTTTTTTTTTTTTTTTTTTTTTTTTTAAATCAAGGAGTTGCTGATTCTTTAGAGATCAAGGACAATAGGGGCTGGTATACATATCAAGGTCATATGAGCTGTAGAACACCTGAAGAAGCCCTAGGGTTCATTCAGCTACAGACACCTTTTAAATGTTCAAATGTTGACAAAATCTTCAGCTATTATTCTATAATTTCTTATTTTTTATATTCAGCTATCTTTTCAAATATTTAAGCTTTAAGCTTCAGCTTTTAGCATTTTCCATCTCTTCTCCTTCTTCATATATTCAGCTACAGAAACCGCTCAGCTATTAAAATGTTCAGCTCCTTAGGACACAATGGCAATGACCTTTTCATGTTTCTGACTTTTCCAATTTTTGAATTATTAATCTTTTCATGAAAATTTAAATGAACGGATCCGATGGAGGAAATTTAAAAATCCTCTTCAACTTCTAAAGCGTACAGGTTCTGCATACATTCAGCTACAGACACTTTTTAAACATTCAAATGTTGACAAAAAATTCAGCTATTATTCTATATTTCATATTTTTTATATTCAGCTATTTTCTGCTAAATTCAACTATATTCTGCTATTTTCAGCTATCCTTTCAAATATTTCAGCTTTAAGCTTCAGCTTTTAGCATTCCAACGCATTTTCAGCAGGAAATGCAATTTCTAGTTCAACTTCTTCTTCTATTTCTTCCGTACGTATTTTGAATATCATCTCCTCCTTCATATATTAAGCTATAGAAACCATTCAAATATTAAAATATTCAGCTCATTAAGGAGACGATGGCTATGACTTTTCATATTTCTGACTTTTCAAATTTTTGAATTATTAAGCTTTTTATGAAAATTCAAATGAATGGGAGCGGATGGGAAAAGTCTTCTAATCCTCTTCAACTTCAAACGCTTACAGGTTCTGCATACGTTCAGCTAAATACACCATTTAAACTTTCAAATGTTGACAAAACCTTCAGCTATTATTCTGCAATTTCATATTTTTTATATCTTTTCAAATATTCAAATTATTAAGCTTTTTCTGAAAAAAATAATGAATGGAATCCTATGAAGGAAGTCTTCAAATCCGCTTAAACTTCTTCAACTTCAAAAGCTAAAGGGTTCGCCATGCTTTCAGGTAGAGACACCATTTCACCTTTAAAACGTTGACAAAACCTTCAGCTGTTACCGTATGACTCAGCTTTTTGATATCTGTAATAGTCTTTTAACTGTCAGCGTTTATGTTTTATGTTTTTTCCCAACCTTTTCAGAGTTTACAATGGGTGTGTATTGCGCTGCTTAGAGTGCGTGATGTCACAGCTTGAGTGAACAGAGCCTTCCAGATTTGGTCACAAACGTATTTGCTTTTTGCCATCTACTCCACAATACTAACTTTTTGGGCATAATTTATACATCAAAACGTAGGAAATCTTGTCGGTCTTCGTAAAATTGGGTCGATTTGAATCCAACAGATTCAGACGTGTTTAAATCAGACTATAAGTGAGAGGTGGTCCTCCTCCTTCCTCCATTAACCGCCATGTTACATCTCCCTCCAAAATGTCTTCACCCTGACTGTCTTACCTGATTTGGAAACTGCAACTAGAGACACATTGTGGGTCTGTAGGTTACACAAACAACATTGACGCGTTCGCAAAAGTCTTATCTCTCAGAAAATATAATTATTTTTGCATGTTGCCTTTGAAGTTCTTGAGATATTAAGCATTTTATGAAAAAAAATAATGCATTGAAGGCTATGGAGGTCATCTTCAAAGCAAAAACGCAGTCTCACTCATGACACAGGTGCTTCAAGTTAACTAATCAGCAGCTTCACACTCATTCTTGTTTTAACGACCTTGTGGGGACACACACAGGCTGTTGGTGGAGGAAGTGAATGATTGCTAGCATGAGCTTTGTGTTGGACTAAGATCACTTGTGTGTCTATGTGCGCGTGAACGGCCGCTCGTGCGCACGTAAACGGCCGCGTGCCATTTCGCGTGCGCGCGCGTGAACGGCCGCGCGCGTGCACGTGGTAATACGGTCTCATGCACTTTTTTTTTTTTTTTTTTTTTTTTTTATAGTCAAGGAGTTGCTGATTCTTTAGAGATCAAGGACAATAGGGGCTGGTATTCATATCAAGGTCATATAAGCTGTAGAACACCTGAAGAAGCCCTAGGGTTCATTCAGCTACAGACACCTTTTAAATGTTCAAATGTTGACAAAATCTTCAGCTATTATTCTATAATTTCTTATTTTTTATATTCAGCTATCTTTTCAAATATTTAAGCTTTAAGCTTCAGCTTTTAGCATTTTCCATCTCTTCTCCTTCTTCATATATTCAGCTACAGAAACCGCTCAGCTATTAAAATGTTCAGCTCCTTAGGACACAATGGCAATGACCTTTTCATGTTTCTGACTTTTCCAATTTTTGAATTATTAATCTTTTCCTGAAAATTTAAATGAACGGATCCGATGGAGGAAATTTAAAAATCCTCTTCAACTTCTAAAGCGTACAGGTTCTGCATACGTTCAGCTACAGACACCTTTTAAACATTCAAATGTTGACAAAAAATTCAGCTATTATTCTATAATTTCATATTTTTTATATTCAGCTATTTTCTGCTATTTTCTGCTAAATTCAACTATATTCTGCTATTTTCAGCTATCCTTTCAAATATTTCAGCTTTAAGCTTCAGCTTTTAGCATTCCAACGCATTTTCAGCAGGAAATGCAATTTCTAGTTCAACTTATTAGTTGGAATGCTTCAGCAGTCCAACTATTGTTATCCTCTTCTTTATTCAACTTATTAGTTGGAATGCTTCAGCAGTCCAACTATTGTTATCCTCTTCTTTATTCAACTTATTATTAGTTGGAATGCTTCAGCAGTCCAACTATTGTTATCCTCTTCTTTATTAGTTGGAATGCTTCAGCAGTCCAACTATTGTTATCCTCTTCTTTATTAGTTGGAATGCTTCAGCAGTCCAACTATTGTTATCCTCTTCTTTATTCAACTTATTATTATTATTATTATTATTATTATTCTATTTCTTCCGTACGTTTTTCAAACCTCTTCTCCTCCTTCATATATTAAGCTATTTAAACCATTCAAATATTAAAATATTCAGCTCATTAAGGAGACGATGGCAATGACCATTTCATATTTCTGACTTTTCAAATTTTTGAATTATTAAGCTTTTTATGAAAATTCAAATGAATGGCAGCGGATGGGGGAAATCTTCAAATCCTCTTCAACTTCAAACGCTTACAGGTTCTGCATACGTTCAGCTAAATACACCATTTAAACTTTCAAATGTTGACAAAACCTTCAGCTATTATTCTGCAATTTCAAATTTTTTCATATTTTTTCAAATATTCAAATTATTAAGCTTTTTCTGAAAAAAAAAATCAATGGATTCCAATGAAGAAAGTCTTCAAAGCCGCTTAAACTTCTCCAACTTCAAAAGCTAAAGGGTTCGCCATGCTTTCAGGTAGAGACACCATTTAAACTTTCAAATGTTGACAAAACCTTCAGCTGTTACCGTATGACTCAGCTTTTTGATATCTGTAATAGTCTTTTAACTGTCAGCGTTTATACTTTATGGTTTTTTCAGACCATTTCTGTGTTTAACATGGGTGTGTATTGCGCTGCTTAGAGTGAGTGATGTCACAACCAGAGGGGACAGAGAAAAATATTTAAGCTTTAAAAAGTATTTGCTTTTTGCCATCTACTCCACAATACTAACTTTTTGGGCATAATTTATACATCAAAACGTAGGAAATCTTGTCGTGCTTCGTAAAATTGGGTCGATTTGAATCCAACAGATTCAGACGTGTTTAAATCAGACTATAAGTGAGAGGGAGTCACCCTCCTTCCTCCATTGCCTCCCATGTTATATCTCTCTAAAAAATGGCTCGCCCCTGACGGTCTCACCTGATTTGGAAACTGCAACTACAGACACATTGTGGGTTTTTAGGTTACACAAACAACATTGACGCGTTCGCAAAAGTCTTATCTCTCAGAAAATATAATTATTTTGGCATGTTGCCTTTGAAGTTCTTGAGATATTAAGCTTTTTCTGAAAACAAATAATGCATGGAAGCCTATGGAGGTCATCTTCAAAGCAGTCTCACTCATGACACAGGTGCTTCAAGTTAACTAATCAGTGCAGCTTCACACTCATTCTTGTTTTAACGACCTTGTGGGGACACACACAGGCTGTTGGTGGAGGAAGTGAATGATTGCTAGCATGAGCTTTGTGTTGGACTAAGATCACTTGTGTGTCTATGTGCGCGTGAACGGCCGCTCGTGCGCACGTAAACGGCCGCGTGCTATTTCGCGTGCGCGCGCGTGAACGGCCGCGCGCGTGCACGTGGTAATACAGTCTCATGCACTTTTTTTTTTTTTTTTTTTTTTTTAAGTCAAGGAGTTGCTGATTCTTTAGAGATCAAGGACAATAGGGGCTGGTATACATATCAAGGTCATATGAGCTGTAGAACACCTGAAGAAGCCCTAGGGTTCATTCAGCTACAGACACTTTTTGAATGTTCAAATGTTGACAAAACCTTCAGCTATTATTCTATAATTTCTTATTTTTTATATTCAGCTATCTTTTCAAATATTTAAGCTTTAAGCTTCAGCTTTTAGCATTTTCCATCTCTTCTCCTTCTTCATATATTCAGCTACAGAAACCGCTCAGCTATTAAAATGTTCAGCTCCTTAGGACACAATAGCAATGACCTTTTCATGTTTCTGACTTTTCCAATTTTTGAATTATTAATCTTTTTATGAAAATTTAAACGAATGGATCCGATGGAGGAAATTTACAAATCCTCTTCAACTTCAAAAGCGTACAGGTTCTGCATACGTTCAGCTACAGACACCTTTTAAACATTCAAATGTTGTCAAAACATTCAGGTATTATTCTATAATTTCATATTTTTTATATTCAGCTATTTTCAGCTAAATTCAACTATATTCCGCTATTTTCAGCTATATTCAGCTATCTTTTCAAATATTTCAGCTTTAAGCTTCAGCTATATTCCGCTATGTTAAGCTATATTCAGCTATCTTTTCAAATATTTAAGCTTTAAGCTTCAGCTTTTAGCATTCCAACGCATTTTCAGCAGGAAATGCAATTTCTAGTTCAACTTATTATTATTCTATTTCTTCCGTACGTTTTTCAAACCTCTTCTCCTCCTTCATATATTAAGCTATTTAAACCATTCAAATATTAAAATATTCAGCTCATTAAGGAGACGATGGCTATGACCTTTCATATTTCTGACTTTTCAAATTTTTGAATTATTAAGCTTTTTATGAAAATTCAAATGAATGGCAGCGGATGGGGGAAATCTTCAAATCCTCTTCAACTTCAAACGCTTACAGGTTCTGCATACGTTCAGCTAAATACACCATTTAAACTTTCAAATGTTGACAAAACCTTCAGCTATTATTCTGCAATTTCAAATTTTTTCATATTTTTTCAAATATTCAAATTATTAAGCTTTTTCTGAAAAAAAAATGAATGGATTCCAATGAAGAAAGTCTTCAAAGCCGCTTAAACTTCTCCAACTTCAAAAGCTAAAGGGTTCGCCATGCTTTCAGGTAGAGACACCATTTAAACTTTCAAATGTTGACAAAACCTTCAACTGTTACCGTATGACTCAGCTTTTTGATATCTGTAATAGTCTGTTAACTGTCAGCGTTTATGTTTTATGTTTTTTTCAGACCATTTCTGTGTTTAACATGGGTGTGTATTGCGCTGCTTAGAGTGCGTGATGTCACAGCTTGAGTGCACAGAGCCTTCCAGATTTTGTCATAAAAGTATTTGCTTTTTGCCATCTACTCCACAATACTAACTTTTTGGGCATAATTTATACATCAAAACGTAGGAAATCTTGTCGGTCTTCGTAAAATTGGGTCGATTTGAATCCAACAGATTCAGGCGTGTTTAAATCAGACTATAAGTGAGAGGTGGTCCTCCTCCTTCCTCCATTAACCGCCATGTTACATCTCCCTCCAAAATGTCTTCACCCTGACGGTCTCACCTGATTTCGAAACTGCAACTACAGACACATTGTGGGTCTGTAGGTTACACAAACAACATTGACGCGTTCGCAAAAGTCTTATCTCTCAGAAAATATAATTATTTTGGCATGTTGCCTTTGAAGTTCTTGAGATATTAAGCTTTTTCTGAAAAAAAATAATGCATTGAAGCCTATGGAGGTCATCTTCAAAGCAAAAACGCAGTCTCACTCATGACACAGGTGCTTCAAGTTAACTAATCAGTGGAGCTTCACACTCATTCTTGTTTTAACGACCTTGTGGGGACACACAAACACACAGGCTGTTGGTGGAGGAAGTGAATGATTGCTAGCATGAGCTTTGTGTTGGACTAAGATCACTTGTGTGTCTATGTGCGCGTGAACGGCCGCTCGTGCGCACGTAAACGGCCGCGTGCTATTTCGCGTGCGCGCGCGTGAACGGCCGCGCGCGTGCACGTGGTAATACAGTCTCATGCACTTTTTTTTTTTTTTTTTTTTTTTTTTAAGTCAAGGAGTTGCTGATTCTTTAGAGATCAAGGACAATAGGGGCTGGTATACATATCAAGGTCATATGAGCTGTAGAACACCTGAAGAAGCCCTAGGGTTCATTCAGCTACAGACACCTTTTAAATGTTCAAATGTTGACAAAATCTTCAGCTATTATTCTATAATTTCTTATTTTTTATATTCAGCTATCTTTTCAAATATTTAAGCTTTAAGCTTCAGCTTTTAGCATTTTCCATCTCTTCTCCTTCTTCATATATTCAGCTACAGAAACCGCTCAGCTATTAAAATGTCCAGCTCCTTAGGACACAATGGCAATGACCTTTTCATGTTTCTGACTTTTCCAATTTTTGAATTATTAATCTTTTCATGAAAATTTAAATGAACGGATCCGATGGAGGAAATTTAAAAATCCTCTTCAACTTCTAAAGCGTACAGGTTCTGCATACGTTCACCTACAGACACCTTTTAAACATTCAAATGTTGACAAAAAATTCAGCTATTATTCTATAATTTCATATTTTTTATATTCAGCTATTTTCTGCTATTTTCTGCTAAATTCAACTATATTCCGCTATTTTCAGCTATCCTTTCAAATATTTCAGCTTTAAGCTTCAGCTTTTAGCATTCCAACGCATTTTCAGCAGGAAATGCAATTTCTAGTTCAACTTATTATTCTATTTCTTCCGTACGTTTTTCAAACCTCTTCTCCTCCTTCATATATTAAGCTATTTAAACCATTCAAATATTAAAATATTCAGCTCATTAAGGAGACGATGGCTATGACTTTTCATATTTCTGACTTTTCAAATTTTCAAATTATTAAGCTTTTTATGAAAATTAAAATGAATGGCCGCGGATGGGGGAAATCTTCAAATCCTCTTCAACTTCAAACGCTTACAGGTTCTGCATACGTTCAGCTAAATACACCATTTAAACTTTCAAATGTTGACAAAACCTTCAGCTATTATTCTGCAATTTCAAATTTTTTGATATTTTTTCAAATATTCAAATTATTAAGCTTTTTCTGAAAAAAAAAATGAATGGATTCCAATGAAGAAAGTCTTCAAAGCCGCTTAAACTTCTCCAACTTCAAAAGCTAAAGGGTTCGCCATGCTTTCAGGTAGAGACACCATTTAAACTTTCAAATGTTGACAAAACCTTCAGCTGTTACCGTATGACTCAGCTTTTTGATATCTGTAATAGTCTTTTAACTGTCAGCGTTTATACTTTATGTTTTTTTCAGACCATTTCTGTGTTTAACATGGGTGTGTATTGCGCTGCTTAGAGTGAGTGATGTCACAACCAGAGGGGACAGAGAAAAATATTTAAGCTTTAAAAAGTATTTGCTTTTTGCCATCTACTCCACAATACTAACTTTTTGGGCATAATTTATACATCAAAACGTAGGAAATCTTGTCGTGCTTCGTAAAATTGGGTCGATTTGAATCCAACAGATTCAGACGTGTTTAAATCAGACTATAAGTGAGAGGGAGTCACCCTCCTTCCTCCATTGCCTCCCATGTTATATCTCTCTAAAAAATGGCTCGCCCCTGACGGTCTCACCTGATTTGGAAACTGCAACTAGAGACACATTGTGGGTTTTTAGGTTACACAAACAACATTGACGCGTTCGCAAAAGTCTTATCTCTCAGAAAATATAATTATTTTGGCATGTTGCCTTTGAAGTTCTTGAGATATTAAGCTTTTTCTGAAAACAAATAATGCATTGAAGCCTATGGAGGTCATCTTCAAAGCAGTCTCACTCATGACACAGGTGCTTCAAGTTAACTAATCAGTGCAGCTTCACACTCATTCTTGTTTTAACGACCTTGTGGGGACACACACAGGCTGTTGGTGGAGGAAGTGAATGATTGCTAGCATGAGCTTTGTGTTGGACTAAGATCACTTGTGTGTCTATGTGCGCTGTGAACGGCCGCTCGTGCGCACGTAAACGGCCGCGTGCTATTTCGCGTGCGCGCGCGTGAACGGCCGCGCGCGTGCACGTGGTAATACAGTCTCATGCACTTTTTTTTTTTTTTTTTTTTTTTTTAAGTCAAGGAGTTGCTGATTCTTTAGAGATCAAGGACAATAGGGGCTGGTATACATATCAAGGTCATATGAGCTGTAGAACACCTGAAGAAGCCCTAGGGTTCATTCAGCTCCAGACACCTTTTAAATGTTCAAATGTTGACAAAATCTTCAGCTATTATTCTATAATTTCTTATTTTTTATATTCAGCTATCTTTTCAAATATTTAAGCTTTAAGCTTCAGCTTTTAGCATTTTCCATCTCTTCTCCTTCTTCATATATTCAGCTACAGAAACCGCTCAGCTATTAAAATGTCCAGCTCCTTAGGACACAATGGCAATGACCTTTTCATGTTTCTGACTTTTCCAATTTTTGAATTATTAATCTTTTCATGAAAATTTAAATGAACGGATCCGATGGAGGAAATTTAAAAATCCTCTTCAACTTCTAAAGCGTACAGGTTCTGCATACGTTCAGCTACAGACACCTTTTAAACATTCAAATGTTGACAAAAAATTCAGCTATTATTCTATAATTTCATATTTTTTATATTCAGCTATTTTCTGCTATTTTCTGCTAAATTCAACTATATTCTGCTATTTTCAGCTATCCTTTCAAATATTTCAGCTTTAAGCTTCAGCTTTTAGCATTCCAACGCATTTTCAGCAGGAAATGCAATTTCTAGTTATTATTCTATTTCTTCCGTACGTTTTTCAAACCTCTTCTCCTCCTTCATATATTAAGCTATTTAAACCATTCAAATATTCAAATATTCAGCTCATTAAGGAGACAATGGCTATGACCTTTCATATTTCTGACTTTTCAAATTTTTGAATTATTAAGCTTTTTATGAAAATTCAAATGAATGGCAGCGGATGGGGGAAATCTTCAAATCCTCTTCAACTTCAAACGCTTACAGGTTCTGCATACGTTCAGCTAAATACACCATTTAAACTTTCAAATGTTGACAAAACCTTCAGCTATTATTCTGCAATTTCAAATTTTTTGATATTTTTTCAAATATTCAAATTATTAAGCTTTTTCTGAAAAAAAAAATGAATGGATTCCAATGAAGAAAGTCTTCAAAGCCGCTTAAACTTCTTCAACTTCAAAAGCTAAAGGGTTCGCCATGCTTTCAGGTAGAGACACCATTTAAACTTTCAAATGTTGACAAAACCTTCAACTGTTACCGTATGACTCAGCTTTTTGATATCTGTAATAGTCTGTTAACTGTCAGCGTTTATGTTTTATGTTTTTTTCAGACCATTTCTGTGTTTAACATGGGTGTGTATTGCGAACCTTAGAGCACGTGATGTCACAGCTTGAGTGAACAGAGCCTTCCAGATTTGGTCACAAACGTATTTGCTTTTTGCCATCTACTCCACAATACTAACTTTTTGGGCATAATTTATACATCAAAACGTAGGAAATCTTGTCGTGCTTCGTAAAATTGGGTCGATTTGAATCCAACAGATTCAGACGTGTTTAAATCAGACTATAAGTGAGAGGTGGTCCTCTCCTTCCTCCATTCAGCGCCATGTTACATCTCCCTCCAAAATGTCTTCCCGCTGATGGTCGTACCTGATTTAGAAACTGCAACTACAGACACATTGTGGGTCTGTAGGTTACACAAACAACATTGACGCGTTCACAAAAGTCTTATCTCTCAGAAAATATAATTATTTTGGCATGTTGCCTTTGAAGTTCTTGAGATATTAAGCTTTTTCTGAAAACAAATAATGCATTGAAGCCTATGGAGGTCATCTTCAAAGCAGTCTCACTCATGACACAGGTGCTTCAAGTTAACTAATCAGTGCAGCTTCACACTCATTCTTGTTTTAACGACCTTGTGGGGACACACACACAGGCTGTTGGTGGAGGAAGTGAATGATTGCTAGCATGAGCTTTGTGTTGGACTAAGATCACTTGTGTGTCTATGTGCGCGTGAACGGCCGCTCGTGCGCACGTAAACGGCCGCGTGCTATTTCGCGTGCGCGCGCGTGAACGGCCGCGCGCGTGCACGTGGTTATACGGTCTCATGCACTTTTTTTTTTTTTTTTTTTTTTTTTAAGTCAAGGAGTTGCTGATTCTTTAGAGATCAAGGACAATAGGGGCTGGTATACATATCAAGGTCATATGAGCTGTAGAACACCTGAAGAAGCCCTAGGGTTCATTCAGCTACAGACACTTTTTAAATGTTCAAATGTTGACAAAATCTTCAGCTATTATTCTATAATTTCTTATTTTTTATATTCAGCTATCTTTTCAAATATTTAAGCTTTAAGCTTCAGCTTTTAGCATTTTCCATCTCTTCTCCTTCTTCATATATTCAGCTACAGAAACCGCTCAGCTATTAAAATGTTCAGCTCCTTAGGACACAATGGCAATGACCTTTTCATGTTTCTGACTTTTCCAATTTTTGAATTATTAATCTTTTCATGAAAATTTAAATGAACGGATCCGATGGAGGAAATTTAAAAATCCTCTTCAACTTCTAAAGCGTACAGGTTCTGCATACGTTCAGCTACAGACACCTTTTAAACATTCAAATGTTGACAAAAAATTCAGCTATTATTCTATAATTTCATATTTTTTATATTCAGCTATTTTCTGCTATTTTCTGCTAAATTCAACTATATTCCGCTATTTTCAGCTATCCTTTCAAATATTTCAGCTTTAAGCTTCAGCTTTTAGGCATTCCAACGCATTTTCAGCAGGAAATGCAATTTCTAGTTATTATTATTATTCTATTTCTTCCGTACGTTTTTCAAACCTCTTCTCCTCCTTCATATATTAAGCTATTTAAACCATTCAAATATTAAAATATTCAGCTCATTAAGGAGACGATGGCAATGACCATTTCATATTTCTGACTTTTCAAATTTTTGAATTATTAAGCTTTTTATGAAAATTCAAATGAATGGCAGCGGATGGGGGAAATCTTCAAATCCTCTTCAACTTCAAACGCTTACAGGTTCTGCATACGTTCAGCTAAATACACCATTTAAACTTTCAAATGTTGACAAAACCTTCAGCTATTATTCTGCAATTTCATATTTTTGATATTTTTTCAAATATTCAAATTATTAAGCTTTTTCTGAAAAAAAAAATGAATGGATTCCAATGAAGAAAGTCTTCAAAGCCGCTTAAACTTCTTCAACTTCAAAAGCTAAAGGGTTCGCCATGCTTTCAGGTAGAGACACCATTTAAACTTTTAAATGTTGATAAAACCTTCAACTGTTACCGTATGACTCAGCTTTTGGATATCTGTAATAATCTCTTAACTGTCAGCGTTTTTGTTTTATGTTTTTTCCCAACCTTTTCTAAGTTTAACATGGTTGTGTATTGCGCTGCTTAGAGTGCGTGATGTCACAGCTTGAGTGAACAGAGCCTTCCAGATTTGGTCACAAACGTATTTGCTTTTTGCCATCTACTCCACAATACTAACTTTTTGGGCATAATTTATACATCAAAACGTAGGAAATCTTGTCGTGCTTCGTAAAATTGGGTCGATTTGAATCCAACAGATTCAGACGTGTTTAAATCAGACTATAAGTGAGAGGTGGTCCTCCTTCTTCCTCCATACACCGCCATGTTAAATCTCTCTCAGAAATGTATCCCCCCTGACGGTCTCACCTGATTTCGAAACTGCAACTAGAGACACATTGTGGGTCTGTAGGTTACACAAACAACATCGACGCGTTCGCAAAAGTCTTATCTCTCAGAAAATATAATTATTTTGGCATGTTGCCTTTGAAGTTCTTGAGATATTAAGCTTTTTATGGAAACAAATAATGCATTGAAGCCTATGGAGGTCATCTTCAAAGCAGTCTCGCTCATGACACAGGTGCTTCAAGTTAACTAATCAGTGGAGCTTCACACTCATTCTTGTTTTAACGACCTTGTGGGGACACACACACAGGCTGTTGGTGGAGGAAGTGAATGATTGCTAGCATGAGCTTTGTGTTGGACTAAGATCACTTGTGTGTCTATGTGCGCGTGAACGGCCGCTCGTGCGCACGTAAACGGCCGCGTGCTATTTCGCGTGCGCGCGCGTGAACGGCCGCGCGCGTGCACGTGGTTATACGGTCTCATGCACTTTTTTTTTTTTTTTTTTTTTTTTAAGTCAAGGAGTTGCTGATTCTTTAGAGATCAAGGACAATAGGGGCTGGTATACATATCAAGGTCATATGAGCTGTAGAACACCTGAAGAAGCCCTAGGGTTCATTCAGCTACAGACACTTTTTAAATGTTCAAATGTTGACAAAATCTTCAGCTATTATTCTATAATTTCTTATTTTTTATATTCAGCTATCTTTTCAAATATTTAAGCTTTAAGCTTCAGCTTTTAGCATTTTCCATCTCTTCTCCTTCTTCATATATTCAGCTACAGAAACCGCTCAGCTATTAAAATGTTCAGCTCCTTAGGACACAATGGCAATGACCTTTTCATGTTTCTGACTTTTCCAATTTTTGAATTATTAATCTTTTCATGAAAATTTAAATGAACGGATCCGATGGAGGAAATTTAAAAATCCTCTTCAACTTCTAAAGCGTACAGGTTCTGCATACGTTCAGCTACAGACACCTTTTAAACATTCAAATGTTGACAAAAAATTCAGCTATTATTCTATAATTTCATATTTTTTATATTCAGCTATTTTCTGCTATTTTCTGCTAAATTCAACTATATTCCGCTATTTTCAGCTATCCTTTCAAATATTTCAGCTTTAAGCTTCAGCTTTTAGCATTCCAACGCATTTTCAGCAGGAAATGCAATTTCTAGTTATTATTATTATTCTATTTCTTCCGTACGTTTTTCAAACCTCTTCTCCTCCTTCATATATTAAGCTATTTAAACCATTCAAATATTAAAATATTCAGCTCATTAAGGAGACGATGGCAATGACCATTTCATATTTCTGACTTTTCAAATTTTTGAATTATTAAGCTTTTTATGAAAATTCAAATGAATGGCAGCGGATGGGGGAAATCTTCAAATCCTCTTCAACTTCAAACGCTTACAGGTTCTGCATACGTTCAGCTAAATACACCATTTAAACTTTCAAATGTTGACAAAACCTTCAGCTATTATTCTGCAATTTCATATTTTTGATATTTTTTCAAATATTCAAATTATTAAGCTTTTTCTGAAAAAAAAAATGAATGGATTCCAATGAAGAAAGTCTTCAAAGCCGCTTAAACTTCTTCAACTTCAAAAGCTAAAGGGTTCGCCATGCTTTCAGGTAGAGACACCATTTAAACTTTTAAATGTTGATAAAACCTTCAACTGTTACCGTATGACTCAGCTTTTTGATATCTGTAATAATCTCTTAACTGTCAGCGTTTTTGTTTTATGTTTTTTCCCAACCTTTTCTAAGTTTAACATGGTTGTGTATTGCGCTGCTTAGAGTGCGTGATGTCACAGCTTGAGTGAACAGAGCCTTCCAGATTTGGTCACAAACGTATTTGCTTTTTGCCATCTACTCCACAATACTAACTTTTTGGGCATAATTTATACATCAAAACGTAGGAAATCTTGTCGTGCTTCGTAAAATTGGGTCGATTTGAATCCAACAGATTCAGACGTGTTTAAATCAGACTATAAGTGAGAGGTGGTCCTCCTTCTTCCTCCATACACCGCCATGTTAAATCTCTCTCAGAAATGTATCCCCCCTGACGGTCTCACCTGATTTCGAAACTGCAACTAGAGACACATTGTGGGTCTGTAGGTTACACAAACAACATCGACGCGTTCGCAAAAGTCTTATCTCTCAGAAAATATAATTATTTTGGCATGTTGCCTTTGAAGTTCTTGAGATATTAAGCTTTTTATGGAAACAAATAATGCATTGAAGCCTATGGAGGTCATCTTCAAAGCAGTCTCGCTCATGACACAGGTGCTTCAAGTTAACTAATCAGTGGAGCTTCACACTCATTCTTGTTTTAACGACCTTGTGGGGACACACACACAGGCTGTTGGTGGAGGAAGTGAATGATTGCTAGCATGAGCTTTGTGTTGGACTAAGATCACTTGTGTGTCTATGTGCGCGTGAACGGCCGCTCGTGCGCACGTAAACGGCCGCGTGCTATTTCGCGTGCGCGCGCGTGAACGGCCGCGCGCGTGCACGTGGTTATACGGTCTCATGCACTTTTTTTTTTTTTTTTTTTTTTTTAAGTCAAGGAGTTGCTGATTCTTTAGAGATCAAGGACAATAGGGGCTGGTATACATATCAAGGTCATATGAGCTGTAGAACACCTGAAGAAGCCCTAGGGTTCATTCAGCTACAGACACTTTTTAAATGTTCAAATGTTGACAAAATCTTCAGCTATTATTCTATAATTTCTTATTTTTCATATTCAGCTATCTTTTCAAATATTTAAGCTTTAAACTTCAGCTTTTAGCATTTTCCATCTCTTCTCCTTCTTCATATATTCAGCTACAGAAACCGCTCAGCTATTAAAATGTCCAGCTCCTTAGGACACAATGGCAATGACCTTTTCATGTTTCTGACTTTTCCAATTTTTGAATTATTAATCTTTTCATGAAAATTTAAATGAACGGATCCGATGGAGGAAATTTAAAAATCCTCTTCAACTTCTAAAGCGTACAGGTTCTGCATACGTTCAGCTACAGACACCTTTTAAACATTCAAATGTTGACAAAAAATTCAGCTATTATTCTATAATTTCATATTTTTTATATTCAGCTATTTTCTGCTATTTTCTGCTAAATTCAACTATATTCCGCTATTTTCAGCTATCCTTTCAAATATTTCAGCTTTAAGCTTCAGCTTTTAGCATTCCAACGCATTTTCAGCAGGAAATGCAATTTCTAGTTAGTTGGAATGCTTCAGCAGTCCAACTATTGTTATCCTATTCTTTATTCAACTTCTTCTTCTATTTCTTCCGTACGTATTTTGAATATCATCTCCTCCTTCATATATTAAGCTATAGAAACCATTCAAATATTAAAATATTCAGCTCATTAAGGAGACGATGGCTATGACCTTTCATATTTCTGACTTTTCAAATTTTTGAATTATTAAGCTTTTTATGAAAATTCAAATGAATGGCAGCGGATGGGGGAAATCTTCAAATCCTCTTCAACTTCAAACGCTTACAGGTTCTGCATATGTTCAGCTAAATACACCATTTAAACTTTCAAATGTTGACAAAACCTTCAGCTATTATTCTGCAATTTCATATTTTTGATATTTTTTCAAATATTCAAATTATTAAGCTTTCTATGAAAATAAAAATGAATGGAATCCTATGAAGAAAGTCTTTAAATCCGCTTCAACTTCTTCAACTTCAAAAGCTAAAGGGTTCGCCATGCTTTCAGGTAGAGACACCATTTCACCTTTAAAATGTTGACAAAACCTTCAGCTGTTACCGTATGACTCAGCTTTTTGATATCTGTAATAGTCTCTTAACTGTCAGCGTTTATGTTTTATGCTTTTTTCCAACCTTTTCTAAGTTTAACATGGTTGTGTATTGCGCTGCTTAGAGTGCGTGATGTCACAGCTTGAGTGAACAGAGCCTTCCAGATTTGGTCACAAACGTATTTGCTTTTTGCCATCTACTCCACAATACTAACTTTTTGGGCATAATTTATACATCAAAACGTAGGAAATCTTGTCTTACTTCGTAAAATTGGGTCGATTTGAATCCAACAGATTCAGACGTGTTTAAATCAGACTATAAGTGAGAGGTGGTCCTCCTCCTTCCTCCATTCACCGCCATGTTAAATCGCTCTCAGAAATGTATCCCCCCTGACGGTCTCACCTGATTTCGAAACTGCAACTACAGACACATTGTGGGTCTGTAGGTTACACAAACAACATCGACGCGTTCGCAAAAGTCTTATCTCTCAGAAAATATAATTATTTTGGCATGTTGCCTTTGAAGTTCTTGAGATATTAAGCTTTTTCTGAAAACAAATAATGCATTGAAGCCTATGGAGGTCATCTTCAAAGCAAAAACGCAGTCTCACTCATGACACAGGTGCTTCAAGTTAACTAATCAGTGGAGCTTCACACTCATTCTTGTTTTAACAACCTTGTGGGGACACGCACACAGGCTGTTGGTGGAGGAAGTGAATGATTGCTAGCATGAGCTTTGTGTTGGACTAAGATCACTTGTGTGTCTATGTGCGCGTGAACGGCCGCTCGTGCGCACGTAAAAGGCCGCGTGCTATTTCGCGTGCGCGCGCGTGAACGGCCGCGCGCGTGCACGTGGTAATACGGTCTCATGCACTTTTTTTTTTTTTTTTTTTTTAAGTCAAGGAGTTGCTGATTCTTTAGAGATCAAGGACAATAGGGGCTGGTATACATATCAAGGTCATATGAGCTGTAGAACACCTGAAGAAGCCCTAGGGTTCATTCAGCTACAGACACTTTTTAAATGTTCAAATGTTGACAAAATCTTCAGCTATTATTCTATAATTTCTTATTTTTTATATTCAGCTATCTTTTCAAATATTTAAGCTTTAAGCTTCAGCTTTTAGCATTTTCCATCTCTTCTCCTTCTTCATATATTCAGCTACAGAAACCGCTCAGCTCTTAAAATGTTCAGCTCCTTAGGACACAATGGCAATGACCTTTTCATGTTTCTGACTTTTCCAATTTTTGAATTATTAATCTTTTCATGAAAATTTAAATGAACGGATCCGATGGAGGAAATTTAAAAATCCTCTTCAACTTCTAAAGCGTACAGGTTCTGCATACGTTCAGCTACAGACACCTTTTAAACATTCAAATGTTGACAAAAAATTCAGCTATTATTCTATAATTTCATATTTTTTATATTCAGCTATTTTCTGCTATTTTCTGCTAAATTCAACTATATTCTGCTATTTTCAGCTATCCTTTCAAATATTTCAGCTTTAAGCTTCAGCTTTTAGCATTCCAACGCATTTTCAGCAGGAAATGCAATTTCTAGTTAGTTGGAATGCTTCAGCAGTCCAACTATTGTTATCCTATTCTTTATTCAACTTCTTCTTCTTCTTCTATTTCTTCCGTACGTATTTTGAATATCATCTCCTCCTTCATATATTAAGCTATAGAAACCATGCAAATATTAAAATATTCAGCTCATTAAGGAGACGATGGCTATGACCTTTCATATTTCTGACTTTTCAAATTTTTGAATTATTAAGCTTTTTATGAAAATTCAAATGAATGGCAGCGGATGGGGGAAATCTTCAAATCCTCTTCAACTTCAAACGCTTACAGGTTCTGCATACGTTCAGCTAAATACACCATTTAAACTTTCAAATGTTGACAAAACCTTCAGCTATTATTCTGCAATTTCATATTTTTGATATTTTTTCAAATATTCAAATTATTAAGCTTTCTATGAAAATAAAAATGAATGGAATCCTATGAAGAAAGTCTTTAAATCCGCTTCAACTTCTTCAACTTCAAAAGCTAAAGGGTTCGCCATACTTTCAGGTAGAGACACCATTTCACCTTTAAAATGTTGACAAAACCTTCAGCTGTTACCGTATGACTCAGCTTTTTGATATCTGTAATAGTCTCTTAACTGTCAGCGTTTATGTTTTATGCTTTTTTCCAACCTTTTCTAAGTTTAACATGGTTGTGTATTGCGCTGCTTAGAGTGCGTGATGTCACAGCTTGAGTGAACAGAGCCTTCCAGATTTGGTCACAAACGTATTTGCTTTTTGCCATCTACTCCACAATACTAACTTTTTGGGCATAATTTATACATCAAAACGTAGGAAATCTTGTCTTACTTCGTAAAATTGGGTCGATTTGAATCCAACAGATTCAGACGTGTTTAAATCAGACTATAAGTGAGAGGTGGTCCTCCTCCTTCCTCCAATCACCGCCATGTTAAATCTCTCTCAGAAATGTATCCCCCCTGACGGTCTCACCTGATTTCGAAACTGCAACTACAGACACATTGTGGGTCTGTAGGTTACACAAACAACATCGACGCGTTCGCAAAAGTCTTATCTCTCAGAAAATATAATTATTTTGGCATGTTGCCTTTGAAGTTCTTGAGATATTAAGCTTTTTATGGAAACAAATAATGCATTGAAGCCTATGGAGGTCATCTTCAAAGCAGTCTCACTCATGACACAGGTGCTTCAAGTTAACTAATCAGTGGAGCTTCACACTCATTCTTGTTTTAACGACCTTGTGGGGACACACACAGGCTGTTGGTGGAGGAAGTGAATGATTGCTAGCATGAGCTTTGTGTTGGACTAAGATCACTTGTGTGTCTATGTGCGCGTGAACGGCCGCTCGTGCGCACGTAAACGGCCGCGTGCTATTTCGCGTGCGCGCGCGTGAACGGCCGCGCGCGTGCACGTGGTTATACGGTCTCATGCACTTTTTTTTTTTTTTTTTTTTTTTTTAAGTCAAGGAGTTGCTGATTCTTTAGAGATCAAGGACAATAGGGGCTGGTATACATATCAAGGTCATATGAGCTGTAGAACACCTGAAGAAGCCCTAGGGTTCATTCAGCTACAGACACTTTTTAAATGTTCAAATGTTGACAAAACCTTCAGCTATTATTCTATAATTTCTTATTGTTTATATTCAGCTATCTTTTCAAATATTTAAGCTTTAAGCTTCAGCTTTTAGCATTTTCCATCTCTTCTCCTTCTTCATATATTCAGCTACAGAAACCGCTCAGCTATTAAAATGTCCAGCTCCTTAGGACACAATGGCAATGACCTTTTCATGTTTCTGACTTTTCCAATTTTTGAATTATTAATCTTTTCATGAAAATTTAAATGAACGGATCCGATGGAGGAAATTTAAAAATCCTCTTCAACTTCTAAAGCGTACAGGTTCTGCATACGTTCAGCTACAGACACCTTTTAAACATTCAAATGTTGACAAAAAATTCAGCTATTATTCTATAATTTCATATTTTTTATATTCAGCTATTTTCTGCTATTTTCTGCTAAATTCAACTATATTCTGCTATTTTCAGCTATCCTTTCAAATATTTCAGCTTTAAGCTTCAGCTTTTAGCATTCCAACGCATTTTCAGCAGGAAATGCAATTTCTAGTTAGTTGGAATGCTTCAGCAGTCCAACTATTGTTATCCTCTTCTTTATTCAACTTATTCTTCATCTTATTATTATTCTATTTCTTCCGTACATATTTTGAATATCATCTCCTCCTTCATATATTAAGCTATAGAAACCATTCAAATATTAAAATATTCAGCTACTTAAGGACACGATGGCAATGACCTTTTCATATTTCTGACTTTTCAAATTTTTGAATTATTAAGCTTTTTATGAAAATTAAAATGAATGGGAGCGGATGGGAAAAGTCTTCAAATCCTCTTCAACTTCAAACGCTTACAGGTTCTGCATACGTTCAGCTAAATACACTATTTAAACTTTCAAATGTTGACAAAACCTTCAGCTATCATTCTATAATTTCATATTTTTTATATTTTTTCAAATATTCAAATTATTAAGCTTTTTATGAAAAAAATAATGAATGGATTCCAATGAAGAAAGTCTTCAAAGCCGCTTAAACTTCTTCAACTTCAAAAGCTAAAGGGTTCGCCATGCTTTCAGGTAGAGACACCATTTAAACTTTCAAATGTTGACAAAACCTTCAACTGTTACCGTATGACTCAGCTTTTTGATATCTGTAATAGTCTCTTAACTGTCAGCGTTTTTGTTTTATGTTTTTTCCCAACCTTTTCAGAGTTTACAATGGGTGTGTATTGCGCTGCTTAGAGTGCGTGATGTCACAGCTTGAGTGAACAGAGCCTTCCAGATTTGGTCACAAACGTATTTGCTTTTTGCCATCTACTCCACAATACTAACTTTTTGGGCATAATTTATACATCAAAACGTAGGAAATCTTGTCGTGCTTCGTAAAATTGGGTCGATTTGAATCCAACAGATTCAGACGTGTTTAAATCAGACTATAAGTGAGAGGTGGTCCTCTCCTTCCTCCATCCACCGCCATGTTACATCTCCATCCAAAATGTCTTCCCGCTGATGGTCGTACCTGATTTCGAAACTGCAACTACAGACACATTGTGGGTCTGTAGGTTACACAAACAACATTGACGCGTTCACAAAAGTCTTATCTCTCAGAAAATATAATTATTTTGGCATGTTGCCTTTGAAGTTCTTGAGATATTAAGCTTTTTCTGAAAACAAATAATGCATTGAAGCCTATGGAGGTCATCTTCAAAGCAGTCTCACTCATGACACAGGTGCTTCAAGTTAACTAATCAGTGGAGCTTCACACTCATTCTTGTTTTAACGACCTTGTGGGGACACACACAGGCTGTTGGTGGAGGAAGTGAATGATTGCTAGCATGAGCTTTGTGTTGGACTAAGATCACTTGTGTGTCTATGTGCGCGTGAACGGCCGCTCGTGCGCACGTAAACGGCCGCGTGCTATTTCGCGTGCGCGCGCGTGAACGGCCGCGCGCGTGCACGTGGTTATATGGTCTCATGCACTTTTTTTTTTTTTTTTTTTTTTTTTAAATCAAGGAGTTGCTGATTCTTTAGAGATCAAGGACAATAGGGGCTGGTATACATATCAAGGTCATATGAGCTGTAGAACACCTGAAGAAGCCCTAGGGTTCATTCAGCTACAGACACCTTTTTAAATGTTCAAATGTTGACAAAATCTTCAGCTATTATTCTATAATTTCTTATTTTTTATATTCAGCTATCTTTTCAAATATTTAAGCTTTAAGCTTCAGCTTTTAGCATTTTCCATCTCTTCTCCTTCTTCATATATTCAGCTACAGAAACCGCTCAGCTATTAAAATGTTCAGCTCCTTAGGACACAATGGCAATGACCTTTTCATGTTTCTGACTTTTCCAATTTTTGAATTATTAATCTTTTCATGAAAATTTAAATGAACGGATCCGATGGAGGAAATTTAAAAATCCTCTTCAACTTCTAAAGCGTACAGGTTCTGCATACGTTCAGCTACAGACACCTTTTAAACATTCAAATGTTGACAAAGAATTCAGCTATTATTCTATAATTTCATATTTTTTATATTCAGCTATTTTCTGCTATTTTCTGCTAAATTCAACTATATTCTGCTATTTTCAGCTATCCTTTCAAATATTTCAGCTTTAAGCTTCAGCTTTTAGCATTCCAACGCATTTTCAGCAGGAAATGCAATTTCTAGTTCAACTTATTATTCTATTTCTTCCGTACGTTTTTCAAACCTCTTCTCCTCCTTCATATATTAAGCTATTTAAACCATTCAAATATTAAAATATTCAGCTCATTAAGGAGACGATGGCTATGACCTTTCATATTTCTGACTTTTCAAATTTTTGAATTATTAAGCTTTTTATGAAAATTCAAATGAATGGCAGCGGATGGGGGAAATCTTCAAATCCTCTTCAACTTCAAACGCTTACAGGTTCTGCATACGTTCAGCTAAATACACCATTTAAACTTTCAAATGTTGACAAAACCTTCAGCTATTATTCTGCAATTTCAAATTTTTTGATATTTTTTCAAATATTCAAATTATTAAGCTTTTTCTGAAAAAAAAAATGAATGGATTCCAATGAAGAAAGTCTTCAAATCCGCTTCAACTTCTTCAACTTCAAAAGCTAAAGGGTTCGCCATGCTTTCAGGTAGAGACACCATTTAAACTTTCAAATGTTGACAAAACCTTCAACTGTTACCGTATGACTCAGCTTTTTGATATCTGTAATAGTCTTTTAACTGTCAGCGTTTATGTTTTATGTTTTTTTCAGACCTTTTCTGAATTTAACATGGGTGTGTATTGCGTAGCTTAGAGTGCGTGATGTCACAGCCAGAGGGGCAGAGAAAAAATATTTAAGCTTTAAAAAGTATTTGCTTTTTGCCATCTACTCCACAATACTAACTTTTTGGGCATAATTTATACATCAAAACGTAGGAAATCTTGTCGTGCTTCGTAAAATTGGGTCGATTTGAATCCAACAGATTCAGACGTGTTTAAATCAGACTATAAGTGAGAGGGAGTCACCCTCCTTCCTCCATTCCCTCCCATGTTATATCGCTCTAAAAAATGGCTCGCCCCTGACGGTCTCACCTGATTTGGAAACTGCAACTAGAGACACATTGTGGGTTTTTAGGTTACACAAACAACATTGACGCGTTCGCAAAAGTCTTATCTCTCAGAAAATATAATTATTTTGGCATGTTGCCTTTGAAGTTCTTGAGATATTAAGCTTTTTCTGAAAACAAATAATGCATTGAAGCCTATGGAGGTCATCTTCAAAGCAGTCTCACTCATGACACAGGTGCTTCAAGTTAACTAATCAGCAGCTTCACACTCATTCTTGTTTTAACGACCTTGTGGGGACACACACACAGGCTGTTGGTGGAGGAAGTGAATGATTGCTAGCATGAGCTTTGTGTTGGACTAAGATCACTTGTGTGTCTATGTGCGCGTGAACGGCCGCTCGTGCGCACGTAAACGGCCGCGTGCTATTTCGCGTGCGCGCGCGTGAACGGCCGCGCGCGTGCACGTGGTAATACAGTCTCATGCACTTTTTTTTTTTTTTTTTTTTTTTTTAAGTCAAGGAGTTGCTGATTCTTTAGAGATCAAGGACAATAGGGGCTGGTATACATATCAAGGTCATATGAGCTGTAGAACACCTGAAGAAGCCCTAGGGTTCATTCAGCTACAGACACCTTTTAAATGTTCAAATGTTGACAAAATCTTCAGCTATTATTCTATAATTTCTTATTTTTTATATTCAGCTATCTTTTCAAATATTTAAGCTTTAAGCTTCAGCTTTTAGCATTTTCCATCTCTTCTCCTTCTTCATATATTCAGCTACAGAAACCGCTCAGCTATTAAAATGTTCAGCTCCTTAGGACACAATGGCAATGACCTTTTCATGTTTCTGACTTTTCCAATTTTTGAATTATTAATCTTTTCATGAAAATTCAAATGAACGGATCCGATGGAGGAAATTTAAAAATCCTCTTCAACTTCTAAAGCGTACAGGTTCTGCATACGTTCAGCTACAGACACCTTTTAAACATTCAAATGTTGACAAAAAATTCAGCTATTATTCTATAATTTCATATTTTTTATATTCAGCTATTTTCTGCTATTTTCTGCTAAATTCAACTATATTCTGCTATTTTCAGCTATCCTTTCAAATATTTCAGCTTTAAGCTTCAGCTTTTAGCATTCCAACGCATTTTCAGCAGGAAATGCAATTTCTAGTTCAACTTCTTCTTCTTATTATTCTATTTCTTCCGTACGTATTTTGAATATTATCTCCTCCTTCATATATTAAGCTATATAAACCATTCAAATATTAAAATATTCAGCTCATTAAGGAGACGATGGCTATGACTTTTCATATTTCTGACTTTTCAAATTTTTGAATTATTAAGCTTTTTATGAAAATTAAAATGAATGGGAGCGGATGGGGGAAATCTTCAAATCCTCTTCAACTTCAAACGCTTACAGGTTCTGCATACGTTCAGCTAAATACACCATTTAAACTTTCAAATGTTGACAAAACCTTCAGCTATTATTTTGCAATTTCATATTTTTAATATATTTTCAAATATTCAAATTATTAAGCTTTTTATGAAAAAAATAATGAATGGAATCCTATGAAGAAAGTCTTCAAATCCGCTTCAACTTCTTCAACTTCAAAAGCTAAAGGGTTCGCCATGCTTTCAGGTAGAGACACCATTTAAACTTTCAAATGTTGACAAAACCTTCAACTGTTACCGTATGACTCAGCTTTTTGATATCTGTAATAGTCTTTTAACTGTCAGCGTTTATACTTTATGTTTTTTTCAGACCATTTCTGTGTTTAACATGGGTGTGTATTGCGCTGCTTAGAGTGAGTGATGTCACAACCAGAGGGGACAGAGAAAAATATTTAAGCTTTAAAAAGTATTTGCTTTTTGCCATCTACTCCACAATACTAACTTTTTGGGCATAATTTATACATCAAAACGTAGGAAATCTTGTCGTGCTTCGTAAAATTGGGTCGATTTGAATCCAACAGATTCAGACGTGTTTAAATCAGACTATAAGTGAGAGGGAGTCACCCTCCTTCCTCCATTGCCTCCCATGTTATATCTCTCTAAAAAATGGCTCGCCCCTGACGGTCTCACCTGATTTGGAAACTGCAACTAGAGACACATTGTGGGTTTTTAGGTTACACAAACAACATTGACGCGTTCGCAAAAGTCTTATCTCTCAGAAAATATAATTATTTTGGCATGTTGCCTTTGAAGTTCTTGAGATATTAAGCTTTTTCTGAAAACAAATAATGCATTGAAGCCTATGGAGGTCATCTTCAAAGCAGTCTCACTCATGACACAGGTGCTTCAAGTTAACTAATCAGTGCAGCTTCACACTCATTCTTGTTTTAACGACCTTGTGGGGACACACACAGGCTGTTGGTGGAGGAAGTGAATGATTGCTAGCATGAGCTTTGTGTTGGACTAAGATCACTTGTGTGTCTGTGCGCGTGAACGGCCGCTCGTGCGCACGTAAACGGCCGCGTGCTATTTCGCGTGCGCGCGCGTGAACGACCGCGCGCGTGCACGTGGTAATACAGTCTCATGCACTTTTTTTTTTTTTTTTTTTTTTTTTAAGTCAAGGAGTTGCTGATTCTTTAGAGATCAAGGACAATAGGGGCTGGTATACATATCAAGGTCATATAAGCTGTAGAACACCTGAAGAAGCCCTAGGGTTCATTCAGCTACAGACACTTTTTGAATGTTCAAATGTTGACAAAACCTTCAGCTATTATTCTATAATTTCTTATTTTTTATATTCAGCTATCTTTTCAAATATTTAAGCTTTAAGCTTCAGCTTTTAGCATTTTCCATCTCTTCTCCTTCTTCATATATTCAGCTACAGAAACCGCTCAGCTATTAAAATGTTCAGCTCCTTAGGACACAATGGCAATGACCTTTTCATGTTTCTGACTTTTCCAATTTTTGAATTATTAAGCTTTTTAGGTTCTGCATACGTTCAGCTACAGACACCTTTTAAACATTCAAATGTTGACAAAAAATTCAGCTATTATTCTATAATTTCATATTTTTTATATTCAGCTATTTTCTGCTATTTTCTGCTAAATTCAACTATATTCTGCTATTTTCAGCTATCCTTTCAAATATTTCAGCTTTAAGCTTCAGCTTTTAGCATTCCAACGCATTTTCAGCAGGAAATGCAATTTCTAGTTTCATTTTGCTAACATAATGTCCAGAACTCAACGCTTTAGTTCACCAAGCGAGTTCAAACAAATTCCCAAATAATAATATACTTCCAATGCTCTAACCAGGAAGCGTGTCCTGGAGATAAATATTCAACTTCAATTTGAGTTGAGAGAAGGAGTATGTAGGTCAGGAGCCAGAAATGTCACCTGGAGACACAAAAACGCAGCTTTATTGAGTGTTTTTTTTAAATATTTGATCTATATTTAATCAGGCCGGTCTCATTGAGATTCTCTTTGACTAAAA
>JBAMJR010000002.1:1867500-1905000 GCA_038501785.1 Myoxocephalus aenaeus | reverse complement strand
ATTGAACGCTTTAAAAACCCATATTTCACATTATTAAACTACAGTAAACCTAAGAATGGAAGAAGACATCACATTATTCCAGGTATCTGGTGCATCCCATGATAACCAGCGTACTAACTGAGCCTGAGAGGCTGGAGTGTGTTCATGTTTTAGCCGTTAGCACACGCTGCGCTTCAGGTCGCTGCTGGGCAGTTCATGCAGACGCCATACATTATGAGATTGATTTCCATTTGACTTTTCCAGGCAGCCAGCTGCTTTCCATTCATTGGAGATGATATAAAAAAAAAAAATCAGCTGGCAGAGGCTTGAAAGATGCTCGTTATTCAATCATAAGTAACGTTTACGGGATGTGTTGTAGTTCAGAGAAAAGATCTGAAGACTCCACCTGAGATGGACACTTTCACCTTTTTAGGACTTTTTATAGAACAAACAATTAACCGGGAATAGAATCGTGAGTGCCACACACACACACACACACACACACACACACACACACACACCCACACACCCACACACACACACACACACACACCCACACCCACACACACCCACACACACACACACACACACACACACACCCTCATGTTCTGAATCTGGCCTCCAATTTGTTCCACTTCCTCATACCTCATTGTTCAAAATGACACTTTTACATTTTATGGTGAACCAATTATTCTGTCTTACACAGTCCACTGGATCTACAGCCATGCTGGAGTCACCGGGGGAGGGGGGGAGAGAGGGAGAGAGAGGGAGAGAGGGACAGAGAGAGAGAGAGAGCAAACAGAAGGAGGGAGGAAAAAGGAAAAAGGAGTAACGGTAGGTTAGGATGGAGGGGAGAGGTCAGGGGAGGAGAGGAGGGGAACGCGGAGCAAACAAGGTGTGTGTGTGTGTGTGTGTGTGTGTGTGTGTGTGTGTGTGTGTGTGTGTGGAGAGAATAGACAAAGAAGGATTTAATTGAATGATAAAGTGGTGGACAGAGAGAAGGAATAAATCACAGCAGGGATAAATAAAGAAGTGTCTTCATGCCTGAGGATGAGCGGGAGGGTGTGAGGGACATTAAGAGAGAGAGAGAGAGAGAGAGAGAGAGAACAAGGGCATGGAGTGGCTGCTGCAGAGAGGGAGGGAGGGAACAAGTGAACATGTGGAGAGGAGAAAAAAAAGGCAAGCAGCATTTTTACCTGTGATGTGCCTGAGGGGGAAGGATGAGGGGGAGAGAGAGAGAGAGAGAGAGAGAGAGAGAGAGAGAGAGAGAGAGAGAGAGAAGTGTTGCTGCATGAACACAACATGCACTAAGATTTAAGAAAAGGACGGGAGGGTCAGATACACACCACCTGGGGCCAGGTGGGAGGAGAGAGGGGGAGAGAGAGGGGGGAGGAAAGAGAGAGAAAGAGAGGGAGGGGGAGAGAGGGAGGGAGAGAGAGAGAGAGAGAGATGGAGAGAGAGAGAGAGAGAGAGAGAGAGAGAGAGAGAGAGAGAGAGAGAGAGTGCTTGTGCTGCAACTAGTGATTCTTTTTTATTACTGATTTCTGTATCGATTATTTCTTTGATGAATCAATAAGTCTACAATTTTTTTTATCAGAACATAGTAATAAATAGTCTGAAAAACAGTCTAAAGTCAAAGATATTTCATTTCCAATGATGAACACGACTGGATTTTGGCACCGATTTCTCCTTTTGATTACATTGCAAAGCAGAAAGTCCTGACTTTAATCGGTTGATTCTCGAAGATCCACTTCAGTGAGATAAAAACCAGAAAGCATTTCTCAGAATTCACTCTCGTAACTTTAATATAAATAATTCCACAAGTAAACAACTCTGTTCTCTGTGTTTTTCAATATCAAATCTAAACCCATTTCCCTGATATAAAAATGTGTAAGTAACCACATCCATAACTAAACCTTTTATTAAGAAACAACCACAGCCTAAGAATTACTATCGGATCACTCCACGAAAAACTAAAACAACAATTCCAAAGAGAAAAGCAACAAATCTTAACATTGAAAAGTTGGAAAATTATTCATTTTTTCACCTTTAAACAGTTATTTATCCAAAGTGTTTTTTCCGTCTTGATTAATCCAGTAGATGAGCCTCGTTTAACTACATTTCCATCTCCTCCTAACCTAGCGTACCTTTTCCTGTGAGGCTGGAGGGAACTCTTCCCTCCACTGAGTGTGTTTGTGGGATCGTTTGCAGAAAGCTGTGATAAAGTTTCACCCTGACAATACCAGCCGTCTGCGGTCCTTTTGAGGGACAACAATCCTTCTAGACTAACGCACCGTTAGCACCGTAGTGACAGAAATACAGAAGCTAGACGCTGGAAACATCTTTAAAAAGCAAAGAGAATATTGTCCAGGAAGCTGCTAAACAGAGGATGACGACAGAGAGACAGATGTGGAGGTCTTAGCAAGAGAACCTTCCTAACAAGTGATGTACAAACTAGATAGATTATAGTCTAAAACACTCTCAAACCATGATGATGATGATGATGATGATGATGGTGAACATACCGGAAAAGTCGGGTTACGAGCCGCTACTACCTTCGGTCAGTGTCCCCGTTAGCTCCCCGCTGTAGCCAGCTGGCGCTTCTGCTCGCGCTCCGCTAGTTCCCCGCTAACGTCCGCTAGTTCCCCGCTAACTTCCGCTAGCTCTCCGCTAGTTCCCCGACAACCACCGAAGGTAGCGGGACCGGCCCCGGCTCGACGCCTGACTTGGGCGGAGGGCACGCGGGCAGTAGCAGCAGCAGCGGGGAGCTAGCTGCAGCTAGCGGTCCTAGCTTGCTACAGCGGGGTCACTGACCGGAGGTAGGAGCGGCTTGTAACCCGACTTTTACGGTAGTATTCTCTATGCATTATATTTATCTTAGGCATAATGACTCAACTCCAACAGCAGCATACAGTCTCACTCCATGCGCATACGATCTCGTCAACCAATCGACCAATCAGCCGCTCCGGCTCACCTGTGGTGAAATGTCTGCGGCAGGGTGGGCGGGGAGGTGGAGGGCGTGGCCAGGCCGGGCGAGTAGGGGTGGTACGGCGTCTTCTTCAGGGCCTGGATCAGGTTGTGCCGGTACTCCGGGTCTATGGACCACAGAGAGCCTTTGCCTATGCTCTGCAAGACAGGAAGGAAGAGGAGAGGGGTGTTACATCACAACAAGGCCAAAGCACCTGTGCACACAGCTGCCCTTCCTTTAACACTCGGAGGAACGAGAATTAATACATTCCTAATTTCCTCTTCGGGAGAAAAAGAAATCTGGAGGCTTTTTTCTTCTTCTTTCTGATTAAGACACAGGGAAACTCTTGAACTTTTTTCCACTCCAGAGGCGATGATGGTGTGTATTTTTAGATCAAAGCAGCTTCCCCCCCCCCACCACCACCCGCTCACCTAATGAAGCTGTCGGCTCCCAATCTGAGTGAAACCAGCCTATAGATTATAGAGGAGGGAGGGATCTCAGACGGGCCGCTATGAAAATACATTCCCCGTCTCCATATCGCGCCGCTTTCATCTGCCTTGTCATCTGAACGTTGGAGTTTGTGTACGACAGAGACCGAGGAGGACGGGAGGAGAGTTAAATATAAAATTAAAGCCGGCGCGGCTCATGTTCGGCTCACTTTGTAGTGCTCTGTGACGACGCAGGTACAGGCTACGGGGTGGGGAGATGTCATAAGTGCGGGTTTATGATTTCTGCAAATACTGCAAGGAATCTATTAAGAGGGAAATGTCAGACATGCCAGAGCCGTGCGTGTGAGCATTAATTGGAGACAGACTCTAAAACCTGAGGAGCGTTTTGTATGGAAAGTAGATGAGAAAGACACCTTATTGCTTCCCCCGACAGTCAAACGCTGACCAACACTTTAAAAAACGACTGCTTTATCTCCGCTTTGCAGGTCATTTTGGTTACAAATGACCGGGATGAGAGATATCAAATGTCTTTGGCACGTTTAAAAAATTCAACAGCCTCGGGATAATACCTAAAGCAAAGTCCCTAGAGAGTAGTGGAGGACAGTGTTGCTGTATTTCTGGTAAAGTCATCAGTAATTCAGGAGAAAAGAAAGCCAAAATACAACAATGTCTGGAAAAATGCACAATATTTTTCTCTGCTTTCCTTCAATATCATGTTGATCCTCGCGTGACCACTTCATTTTGACACTTCTTAGTATTAAGAATGCACAAAAACAACTATTTAGGAGTCAAAAAGTGAAGAAAACGAGCGTCACATGGTTGATCACGTGGGTTTGTTCCAAAATTAAATCTTTACATTTCCTCAGCGCTCTGCGAAAGCCTTTTAATGTTATTCTTTTCATTTTGTGTGACATTTTTTATATCCCCAGCCGCAATTATCACACGCCATAAACAACAATCTATACATCTGATACTTAACCAGGGATGAAAGGAATGTTTGCGCCCCCGAGGAATAGAAAAAGGCTTTGTAACATCCTCTCAAAAGGCGCGTCTGACGATAATACCTTACAAGAAAACAATAATTACTCGCAGCGTTAATGTCTCAGAAGCTGCGTCTGTTCCTATACTGCAACCACCCAGAGACGCTCACCAGCCTCAGCTCTCAACCAGAGCTAAAACTACAGGTCAAATATCAAAACATAAACATAAACCCTCGCATAAATGTCTGATATTTGATTTTTTTCAGCTTTCTAAATTCCTTGAACACCGAGAGACGATCCAGACTGCATCATCCTAATGATGTAGTCTGGCTCTGTGCATTAGTATGTGAGCCGTGTTGAACGTGGGCCATATGTGCTGTGTTTTGCTGAGTGTGTGTGTGTGTGTGTGTGTGTGTGTGTGTGTGTGTGTGTGTGTGTGTAGGAGTGTTTGTATGGCAAGTTCCCTAGGGAGTGTGATATTACCCAGCATGCTCTGCTCCTGGGAGTGCTTCTATTACTGCCAGCAACGCCTCTCCTGGAGAGCATGATATTACACACACATACACTCGCTCCCACAGAGGTGACCCCCACTGGGCCAAATGTCCCCTTACACACACACACACACACACACACACACACACAATATATATACGTGTGTGTGTGCCTACTGTTTGCCCGCTTGCCAGCCGATTAAATCAATGCTCTCTACAGAATATCTGTCTGCCGTGTCCCCTGCTCAATCCCCCCCCACCCCCCGGGTCAATCGGCCAATCACAGGCCGCGGCTCACAGGAAGGGTCCGTCACCTGGGTTAGAGCCGTCGCCTTGGCAACAGGCATCCTATCTGGGCTATGGAAGCGAGAGCAGGTGAAATGGACTTTCCAATTTCTGGCAAATTCGCAAAAAGTTGAGAGTGCCTCGAAATGTATTATCACAAAAAAAGTGTTCGAGGTCAGAGATTGGGTTTACGTTTTCAGCGGGGGTCAATTTTGATACACAGGTAATAAAAATAGGAATCCTCCACAAGGGTCCATTTTACAGCGTAAAGCAGGCGGTCCTGACTCTCAGCTGAAACTGTTTGTGATCTCCATTTTGATCGTCTTCTCTCTCATGTGAGCACTATTTTCCGGATGCTGTGTGTATTGGTGTTGCCTCTGTGTGCTGGAATATATATATATATATATATATATATATGTAGTGTTTTAGCAGCTGAAGAGCAGGATTACACAACAAGTAATCCACAACTGGAAATGTTAACCCCTACTCTCCTTCAGCGGCAAACCGGCCCAGTATTAGACTTCACATTCTAAGTTGAAGTAATATTACAATGAAAGGAAATGGATCTAATGATATGTATCTGTGTCACTACACCAGCTTGTAGGTTGTGATTTAGAAAGCAGCAGTTTTTATACTCCTCTGTGTTATAAAACTGCACAATACCAAGCAATAGATATTTTCATGATGGAGAAAACATACTGTAACCTGACCTGGACACGTCATAGTGTGAGCAGAAGACAAAAGGGGAAGAAAGAGTAGACAGAGGCGGAGAGAGAGAGAGAGAGAGGAGAGAGAGAGAGCGAGAGAGAGAGGATTGTGTGGTGCCAACATCTGTTTCCTGTGTTATATAAGCTGTGGGGGCTGGTCTCCCTTGGAAATGGGAGATATTAAAAAGTCCTGCTGTCACTGACCCGCTAGTAACACGATACTCCTGCTACTGGATTCCTATCTGCACGATCTCCTCACTGCTCTGTGCATTTACCGGGCACACGTTCACCCTAGATCACGACTTGATATGAACGAGGACAGTTCATTTTAGACAACCAAATCCAGAAAAATGCAAATAAAAGTAGGGGATGGGACAATTTTTCAGGATTTTTCCATGTCAGATGAGGACAAAAAGCCATCATGGCGAATTTCCATTACGGTGATAATGGAGAATATCCTCACGAGTGATATGGAAAAGCAGTCTAGCTTGCTGTCACGGCAGAGAAGTGGAAAAAAAAACTACAGGAATTCTCATTTCAGAGAGAACAGAGCTTTGTTTATCTTATGATTTCTGATTACATTATTTCAGTTAGTTTTTCACTAAAACAGGATGTTCAATAAAAAACAACATGTGTCCTGTTGGTGATGCAATAAATGAAATGTTTCTTAACAGAATTCAAGCTAAACTGATTTGCCATATTTTCATGATTATGGTGTTAAAATTGTGAGTTGCATATATTTTGGATAATTGTTTTCACATGGTTTAAGGGCCGATCACAAAACCGTTGATTTCCTCTCTCGTGTTCTTCAGGCGGCCATCAAAGTTTAAATATCCTCATCTTCTCGTCAGCTGTTTTCCCCGACTCGCTTTGCCAAGGGACGTTTTTTTAAGCATCATAACATTCATACATATTTAATCTGAAAATTGTACAAATGTGCTTTAGTGCTGTAGTTGAATAGGCTAAATGATTAGAGTTTGACATTTTAGGAAATAGGTTTATTCACTTTCTTGCTGAGAGATAGATGCGAGCTTATGTCTGTATGCTAATGAGGCTACTGCCAGCTAGCTTAGCATAAGGGCAGCAGGGGGAAACAGCTAGCCTGGCTCGGTTCAAAGGGAACAACATCCGCCTCTAAAGCTCACTAATTAACACATTAGATTGGATATTTGATGTGGAAACTGTTTATATAAACAAACAATATTAAAAAAAAATACGTGAATTAATTAGGGCTTCAAAGGTGCTTTAGATTTTTCTACTTTTGCTAATAATTTTCCTCTCTTTTCGGTCTTGGGGCTTCCCGTCAACTCTCAACAATAACACTGAAAGTGTCACAAAGTGTTGAACTCCTTTGGGTTAACCAGAGGTTACTTACTGTAACAAACTCCATAAAAAGACCAAAAAAACAAGGAAGTGATGCCACGAGCCCAACACATCTGATTCCTCTGTGCCATAGAGCTCCATTGTTGCGCAACACGGATTAAAAACACAGCAATGAGCCACACTGTTGCACTGATGGACATGTTGCCTCAATACAATGAACACGGTGGTTTATCAGTCCGTCCCACATTCACCACCATGCTGCTGTAAATCACTCACCAGAGCTCTAATTGTGTATTAATCCACAGCTGAAAATAGCGCAGTCAATTTCCCTGTTTAAGTCATTATTACTAAAAAAACTAAAGTGCCCGGTTCTTTGGGGATATGAAACTTTACATTTAGAACCTCTCCGTCAGACAGTATTGAGAGATGGGTGCTTTTTTTTATGGTATTTGATTATAATAACAAAACAATCTTTTCAATCAACTGCTAAATGCAGATTTAATAGTTTCATCGAAACTAACAATGGCATTCATATACTGTAGAGACCCATTTAAACTGTTCATATTGGTTATGAAGAGAGGAGAAAAGACATTTAGTTTTGAAATGAGATTAAAAGAGATGCATGATGCACAGAGAGCACGGAGCTGCCACTCTGCAGAGCAACATGATGGCCTCATCATGAGAAGCTTTGTTGTTCGGAGCATTTTCATGAGCAATATGACTTAACCTATACTACCAATCTGAAGTATTACGACTGCAGATCAGCTCATGATGGACATCCACAGTCGGACTGAAAGCGTCAACCCTGGTTGTGTTTAAGCCGTATTAACCCACTGTGATACGAGCATCCATCATTACTTACTGTGTCTCTCTCCCTCTATATATACACACCGTAAAAGCCGGGTTACAAGCCGCTACTACCTTCGGTGGTTGTCCCCGCTGTAGCAAGCTAGCGCTGCTGCTAGCTCCCCGCTGCTGCTGCTAGCCCCCCGCTGTAGCAAGCTAGCGCTGCTGCTAGCTCCCCGCTGTAGCAAGCTAGCGCTACTGCTAGCTCCCCGCTGCTGCTGCTAGCCCCCCGCTGTAGCAAGCTAGCGCTGCTGCTAGCTCCCCGCTGCTGCTGCTAGCTCCCCGCTGTAGCAAGCTAGTGCTGCTGCTAGCTCCCCGCTGCTGCTGCTACTGCCCCTGTCCCCTCTGCCAGAGTCGGGCGTCGAGCCGGGGCTGGTCCCACTACCTTCGGTGGTTGTTGGGGAACTAGCGAGAGCTAGTGGAAGTTAGCGGGGAACTAGCAGCAGCGCTTGCTGGCTATAGCGGGGAACTAGCGGGGACACCCACCGAACGTAGTAGCGGCTTATAACCCGACTTTTACGGTATATACAGTGTATATATATATATATATATATATATATATATATATATATATATATATATATATATATATATATATATATATATATATATATATATATATACACACATACACATACACATACACACACACACACACACACAAACAGGGGATTTATAATATAGTGAAGCGTGGATACATGTCTGAACACAAATTAAGATATTCAGTACAGTCTGCAGAGAGATGAGAATTACAGCAGAGGATGCAAATGTTCTCACAGCGAGAAGAACACAGAGCTTTTGAAGAGGAGCGAGGCGGAGAGCGGGACGAGACGAAGAAGAGGAGGGTGTTTCTTCTGATGAAGTCGCTTGATACGGGCCATGTGTTCTCGTTGAAGGCCGTTTGACAACAGGACACAGGGGCTCTGCTGGGTGTGAAAGCTACACCACCACATTTCTGTCACTACATAGATAATGGGGTGGAGAAATAAGTGGACATTTCTTCTACAGGTGTTATGAATTGACTTTCCTTCCACTGGCACCAAACCTTTACCCCATGTGGTTCTAATTTAAGCTAAAGCTTGCCCCAGTTTGTGCTCCTCCTGTGTGCACTTTCAGTCTTTTTCATTGGCCTTTCTGATCCAGCCATGACAGTCTTTGCTTTTCCCCACAGATACAGGACCAAGTTTCAAAAGCTTTGCAGGTCAGCTGCCAACACTGGATACATTTCCCAGAATGCTCAAAGATGATACAAATATTCCATCATTTCAGTACATTTCTAACCAATCGCACAGTGAACCTCACCTAAACTTCAATCTGTGACTGGAATATAATCAGAAATGCAAAAGACTGAAATGTAAAAACCCTGATTACACGAGAAGTACAAACTGGGCCGGCTCCCAAAGGCCCAATGAGACGTTGTCACTTAGCAATTCATTTCAGTGAGGCCCTTTGGGATTTGGTTCCCATCTTGAACTTGTCATGGTGGCATCATTTTCCTCTGTGGACACGACCATGAACCAGTCTTCCAGATGTTGAAATTGCTTCCCTTAGGGTACATGAACACAGATGAAATCATATGCGACAAGGTTTGTCCTCCTACTCACGACTCACAATGACAAACACAACAAAAAAAAGGCAGCCATATACTGTATTTAAACAGCTTATTAAAGCATTATTAAGTGATTTCCAGGCCACTTGAAAGGAGCAGAACGAGCTGTTAACACCTTATAAACGTGTTAGCAAACAACCGGCCGAACATATCCAGCAGATGCATTAGCATTTATTTGGAATCTTTTCTTTTATGTATGTTTTAGTCGCCACCAATATCTTCTAAACGCTCCACCGTGTTCCCCAACTAGTTGCTGACTTTCTCGGTCTGCTGTTTGGCAGGTAGCGTTCAGTGGGTTTGTCATACGAAGATCTCCCTAATCCACCTTAAATAACGGGGGGACTGAACCAGATCAGTTTCAGGGCCAAAAGAGAAATATGAGAGGGTCATACTACACACACAGTAAATGAACACGTTTCTATTTTCTAAATATTGATTAGGGAAGCTTTAAAAAGAAACGCAGACGACCTCTAGCTTCCTGCTAAGTGTTGCCACATTGTGGCTGCACATCACGAGTGAATGGTGCACGTCTTGGTTGAGACTCGAGGAATGCATCTGGTTTTTGTAACACGGAGAAGAGAAAATTGCACCGATTATAAAGCTCACCAACACAAGCCTACTTTCTCACACACCTGGGTTCAAAGGTCGAGTCTCTGGTGGTGTCGAGGCCTTCACACGCGAGTTTGAGTTTCCTCTGGTAAACACCAGATATGTTTCGGCTTTTATTGTGAAAGGGAAGAACAGAAGGAGTGGGTTTTGTCTTTGTCAACGATAGTAATAAAGTCTCTGTGTAAAGTGTACATTTTGAATACATCTTTTCTGCACAGCGTGATTGGTTGATGCCTTTATTTGCAGAGTGAAAACTCAGAAAATTCCTTTTTTTTTTTTTTTTTTTTTAAATGACACTTTTGCACGGCAAAATGTATTGACCCGCAAATCAATTCCACAAAAACAAAAAAGTACGCCTGTTGAACTGTTCAAACTACTAACTAGTAGTACTTTATTTTACAGAGAGGATTCACCACCGCCATCCCCACCAGCCCGGGTCTGTTTTCTATTTCTGAACATGTATATGTGTAAATATTTTTTTTATTTATGAATAATACATATTTTATTTGAACACAAAAAAATGTTGTAGTGGTCATTTTTCATTTGCACACACCCCATGAAGCTTTATCTGCAGTATGAAGTCATGTCTCAGTCCCATTTCTATCATTTCTGCTCAAAAACGATAATAAAACATTTGGTTTTAGACATTTATTTACATGTATCTACCATTTTATTTATATATTTCACTGCTTTTGTGAACCTAAGGCCTTTGGTAAACCAATTTCAAGCATCAAAACATTTCGTCCACCTGAGTAAAGTTATGTTTTCACAAGAGATATGAAGAATATTTAAAAATCGAGATTCAATTTTTCAGCTTTAGGGCCATATTATCTCTTTACACTTGCGCCTTATGACAATGGGGCCTCATTATATAGAGAGATGAGATTGTTCTGCAATTTTAGATGTAACACATGGGTATATATATCATATGCAAGTGCCTTAAAAAGCTGAATTTAAGAAATGACGTCAAATCGAGAAAAGGCCTCAGGCCCTGAAGGGTTAAATCGAAACAACAGGACAACTAAAACCCAAAGAAACATCATGTGTTTGTGATTTAAAGGAGAACAATGACAGTGACATCAGTGGCAGCGACCTGCTGATGAACGAGCGTCAAAAGAACACCTCGGGCTGACGCGTGTGAGGAGCTCGCTCCAGATGCCACGGCTCCTACCGCTGCCAGTCGAAGGGGAAGAGAATCAAGGGCGCTTCTCATGCGAGGTTAGGTTAGAGGTGACGCACTCAGAGGCTTCATAGTGAGCCTTTGGATTACAAAACTGCCTGTTGTCTTCTGCTGTGATTTCATAAGAGGCTTTGAGAAGTGTATCGCTGTGTGTGTGTGTGTGTGTGTGTGTGTGTGTGTGTGTGTGTGTGTGTGTGTTACTACACTGATCTTCAGCTCTGATCCAGAAGTCTGAGGGCAACAACACTTGTCGTTAAAGGCATGTCATTCAGCACAGCGAAGAATCCTGTTTGTAAACAAAGCCATGGCAACCGGGACGCCGGCTCTCTCTCACGCTCTCTCCGACACGACATCACACACACACACACACACACACACACCAATGGAGAAGCAGGCTTATTCTAAACTAGTCCACATCTTGTCATCTGCCTGGATATGACCCAGAAATACAGTCACTGGAACAAATAGGCCGCTGTCATATTAATCTCCACCTCTGTAAATTGATGGAAATATGATTTGGTGCGTTCACAGTAAGCCATGTCTCCCTCTCTCTCTCTCTCTCTCTCTCTCAGCGATCACTTGACCTCCCCTTCACCGAAACCCCTCGTCTTCTCTCTTTGCCACAGCGAGCGCAGAGTATAATGCCACGTAAAAGAGAAGGCATATCTCCCGGACCCTGTAATTGCGCGCTCCATTCAAAAAAAAAAAAGACATAAACAAGGTAAAAGAAAAAGCCAAGCGTGGAGAAAGAAAAAGGAAAACCCAGAGTATTCACACGCAGACACTCTCAGTGAAAAGCTCTGAATGGCAGTCGGACTGAAATTACAGAGATTCGGTAATTGCTGCTTCAGATAAAGCGCGGCGCTTGGCAGGTAGAGCCGGAGTCTGCAGAGATGTGCCCTCATTTCTGCACCGACGAGGCGCTGCGTGTGTGTGTGTGTGTGTGTGTGTGTGTGTGTGTGTGTGTGTGTGTGAGTCGTTTAACGCATTCATGCATGCTCAGAGCGTGTGTGTGTGTGCACTTGTTTGTCTGTGTGTCAGACATGCGCTGTGTATGGTGTGTGTGTGTGTGTGTGTGTGTGTGTGTGTGTGTGTGTGTGTGAAGGGTTAATTAGTGCGCTGTCTTAAACGGTGTGCATTGACAGGAAGACAAGACAGGCTGTCCTTGCCAAAATCACCTCTACACATGCTGCTCCACACACACACACACACACACACACACACACACACACACACACACACACACACACACACACACACACACACACACACACCATATGTGCATATATGAGGACATACAGTCTTTCTCCCCCACTCAGTACCTCAGTGCTCAAACACACACACACACACACACACACACACGCCTAAGTCAGTAAAGCCAAATCAGTTTTCCCGTTGCTACAGCAACAGCATACTTTTATGTCAACTGCAACCTAGTTACTATGGAGATATGTATACAAGAGAAACTGTGCCGTTGTAGTCAAGGGCCAGATGACAGCATAGCGTGTGTGTGTGTGTGTGTGCACACACACACACACACACACACACACACACCATGTCCTCTTCATCCTTCAACCATTTTGTTCCCTTACACACACACACACACACACACACACACACACACACACACACACACACACACACACACACAGTGCAGGGTTCAGGTTCACACGCTGGTCTCCATGCCCTGCAGGATCATCTCTATAAACTCCACACGAGGCGCAGCATTGATCATCGCTGGTTGTCCCCGCCCCCTGCACCCTCGGGCGAGATGAAATCTAAAGTCTGCTGGCATCCGTGTTATTAAATCCTCCAGTATTAATTTAGCGCTAATTGAGTGAGGGATTCATTCCCGTTTACCCCGAGTGTTTAACGGAGTAGAATCTGGATAGGAGAGCCGGTCTAAAGACTGCATCAAGACTTAAATCAAAGGAGGAGCGCGGCTCCCACTGGGGAGTGAAAGAGAACTATGAAAGCAGAGATCATCAACTATTGATGAGGCCGAATCTGGTACAGCTGTAGACAAAATACAGAATATGTTTGACTTCAAGTTGGATATGCTGCAAACCGCTGATAACCGTCTGGCTGTGAAGCCGCTGGAACACACATGACGGAGGGAGAACCACACTGCGTGCTATTTTACTATGTTACTTCCCTGCATTGGTCTGGAGTGGTCAATGATTCAGTGTTGGGGAAAACCCCGAACAGCCAATCACTATGGTGTTAACGCTTCCAACACTGAGGTCATTTTCAGCCGATTTTAAATCATTTCTTAAATTCACCTTTTAAAGTTACTTGCATATGATACATACCCATGTTTTACATCATGAATTGCAGAACAATCTCAGCTCTCTATATAATGAGGCACCATTGTCATAAGGCAAAAGTGTAAAAGGGAAAATATGACTCTAAAGCTGACAAATGGAATCTCAATTTTTGGAAATTCTTCATATCTCTTGTGAAAACATAACTTTACTCATGTGATGAGGCTTTGGTGATGGAAATTGGTTGACCAAAGGTTTTAGGTTCACAAAAGCAGTGAAATATATGAATAAAATGGTAGACACATGTAAATAAATGTCTAAAACCAAATTTTGTATTATCGCATATTAGCGCCATATGACACGCCGATGCCCCTAACTCTTGCCTGAATGATGGTAACATGAAGCAGGAAGTCTCCTCTTTCAGCGAGACGTCAACCATATTTCTGCGACGTATTATCGCGAAGATATGAATATTTAAAAAAACGTACAGTGTCAACACGCAGCCTCGCGGGCGCCGTTGAGGAAGAGTTAAGACGATGAAGGAAATAGGGATATTATATTCGACTTAATTATATTAAATAAATTACTTTTGGAAAATCTGAGAATCATTTAGATGAGCACATCCTTTGTTTCTAATTGTGACACTGAGAAATATATTATCAGGAACATAGTCAACTTCAAAGAGTTCATGTGTGTCGAGAAAACCAAATCCAATAGAGAGAAAAAGATTCATTACTGCTTGATAATTACTTTATTTTGACATCAAAAGTGGCCTTGTGTCTAGTGATTCACTCAAGTTATTGTTCGCTAGTTTTGCCCTGAACTGATCTTAAAACATTGGACGTCAAAGCAAGAATATTTTGGTATTCTTATCGTAACTTTGTCGTTATGTTTTGCGTCCGGTGGGCTCCTCACCATGAGGAAGTCCTGCTTTCAGAGACCCATAAAGGAAAGTGTGTGATGTTTAACAGCGTCCGCAGCAAGGATTAAAGAGAGCTGGTCGTGGCGCGTGGCACCCGAGGGTGCCATGTCACGGAAGTACAGAAGAAATGGTTTGTTTGTTTGGCACACTCTACACAATGCAGAGCCGCCTTTTCATGACAACCTTTGGCCGAGTGCAGAGAAGCCCTGATGTTTGGTTAGCAGCTGGATCACAGAGTGAACAGATACACTGGACTCCTGCTCGTAACTTTAAAAAAACAACTGAAGACCGGGCGGATCATGTTCTTTGGGTACATTTCAGTGCTACTTTGTTTGGTAACCACAAAGTAAAAGTAGATCATAATAATAATAATAATAATAAATTTCATTTTTAATCGCACATTTTCTTTCAGAAGAAACTCAGAGTGCCACAGAGCCTTGCTGCGGACGCTGTTAAACATCACACACTTTCCTTTATGGGTCTCTGAAAGCAGGACTTCCTCATGGTGAGGAGCCCACCGGACGCAAAACATAACGACAAAGTTACGATAAGAATACCAAAATATTCTTGCTTTGACGTCCAATGTTTTAAGATCAGTTCAGGGCAAAACTAGCGAACAATAACTTGAGTGAATCACTAGACATAAGGCCACTTTTGATGTCAAAATAAAGTAATTATCAAGCAGTAATGAAGCTTTTTTTCCTCTATTGGATTTGGTTTTCTAGACACACACATGTGAACTCTTTGAAGTTGACTTCCAAGTGAAAGTAAAACATAGTAAAACTAAATAAAAAAAACTGTTAAAACATGGTTAAAGCACTCATAAAAAAAGACAAAAAAAGCTCCTTACCTGGCTCCGGTCTTTATCCACCTTCTTGAAGCACTTGTTGAGCGACAGATTGTGGCGCACCGAGTTCTTCCAGCCAGTGGGGGCGCTAGCAAAGTAAGGGAAGTGCTCCAGGATCCAGCCGTAGATATCCTTCACCGGCAGCCGCTTATTGGGCGCGTCCTCGATGGCCATGAAGATCAGGCAGCTGAAGGAGTAGGGCGGTTTCCTGTTGGCCCCGGCCGCCAAGTCGTACGCCGAGTGTCCGTCGCCGAGCAGCGGGTCGTCCGGGGAGGGGGACGAGGACGAGGGCGAGCGCGGGTGCTGGCCGTCGGGGTCCTGCAGCGGGGAGACGCTGCGCAGCCCCGAGTGGCTGAAGCTGTTGAGGAGGTCGGTGCTCTCGTGGAGCCAGGAGAGGCTGGTGAGCTCCTCGTCCTCGGCCTTGGAGAAGGAGGCGGACAGGGACAGGGAGAGGTCCGCCGCCTCCGCCGCCTCCGACGCCGCCGGAGCCGCGTCGCCCTGCCGGTACGGCGGGCTCATGCCCTGCGAGGCGCTGGCTCCACTGCTGGGGCTCTGGGCCTTCTTACTGGGGGGCATGGTGGGTCCCATCCAGCCCAGGGCTCACTCCTGCAGGGAGAGGAGAGGAGGGAGGGAAAGAGGGCGTAGGGAAGGAGGAAACAGAAAAAAGAAACCAGGTCAGCTTGTGAAATTCAGCTGGCTTCTCACATAAAGCCTCTTGTTAAAGGCCAAACGGGTGGAGAGACACGCAACACGGTTTTGACCACATTCCCAATTAGGCTGCGTTAGATCGGAGGGGAAAAGTAGACATCATCATTTGTTCTCCTCTTGGGCGTTCTATTTACTTCTGACTGGCAAATGTTGTGCTTCATTGGTTGAGGAACTCGTGCAACAACACCCTCTAATTACTGGAGCACCGGCAGAGTATTGACTTTACATGAGAGCGCTGGTAGAGGTCTGATGGGCGCAGGGTCACGGACATGGCTCACAGTTGAAATAACGGATTTACAACATGATAAAAGGCGTCCGGCGGTTCACGCCTTAGTTCCCCCAGCAGGCGACCCGTCGGAGAGGACCGCGGTCGGGAGGTTTGCCAAGAAAAAAACCGAGAAAAGAACCGACGTAGCGCGTTGGAACCCCCCGTCCCGGGTCCAATCAGAACATCACGCTCCCGACGCCGCGCTCATTAGACGCCGGTAATCTAAGTGTGGTAATGATGATAATGTGTGTGTGACAGCACAATCAGAAGGCCCTTTGATTGTCCTGGAGCACACACACACACACACACACACAGCTGTGGGACGGACCCAGGCAGCGGCTACACACCGACACACACATTCTGGTGAAAAGTTCAGACAGACAACCGGGCGTAAAAAAAAAGAAAGAAGCAAAACGGGGAGGAGGGTAAAACATGTTCAAGGTTCAAGGTTTTATTTATTTGCCATTTGTGCACAGACCAACAGTCCAGACACATTGGCTTTCTTGTGCAGGGCTCAGAGTCGCCAGTTTAGGAAATAAAAACACACTATAATAAGAAAGAAACACATATATATATACATAAAGGTGGTAATATGTACACTTTTAGATACAGTTAAAAAACAAGTTCTCAACAAAGGAGATGGCAAATGTGAAATAACAGTAATGAATAGGCTAGTCCACACACACACACACACACACACACACACACACACACACACACACACACACACACACACACACACACACACATACACAGAGAAACACACACACACACACACACACACACATACACAGAGAAACACACACACACACACAGAGAAACACACACATATACACACACAAACACATACATACACAGAGACACACACACACACACCACACACACACACACACAGAGACACACACACACACAGAGAAACACACACATATACACACACAGAGAAACACACACATATACACACACAAACACATACATACACAGAGACACACACACACACACACACACACACACACACACACACACACACACACACACACACACACACAAACACAGAGACACATACACAGAGACACACACAAACACATACACACAAAGAGACACATACACAGAGACACACACACACACACACACTTCTGGGACGGGGATTAAACCGGATGTTCCGGCCGCTGTGCGGTGGCCGCCTCTAATCCTCACTGATCACCGGGCCGGTCTGTCGCCTCCTCACTGCGCGCGATTGACTGACAGCTGTCGCCCGTGGCTACTGTCAGTTGGCGTTGTCGCCATGGCAACAGAGCAAAACAACCCGTCTCCTCTGTGCCCCCCCCCCATCTTTTCGCTTCTCCGCCGGGTGACGGGCTGCGGAGGGAGCGCGCTACACATAGAGACGTGATGCGTGCAGGCGGCCGGCTCACCCCGCCGCTCTGCGTCTTTCATCTTCCTCCCCTTCCTTCATCCTCCTCCTCTTCCTCCTCGTCTCACACGCGTCCCGACAGCCCACGAGCTCATTCAACAAGCTGTACCTGTCGGCGGCGCCGCCGCTGCGCCAACGTTGACGCTGAGCGTAATGAATTCAAATTGCCCGGGTGACAATAACGCCGCAGCTGAAAATAGCGCGCCAGAATCAAAGAGATGGGCGAGGTGGGGAAGGGGCTGACAGGCTTTTTGAAGGTGTGTGTGTGTGTGTGTGTGTGTGTGTGTGTGTGTGTGTCCACTGGAATGCGGCGATGCTCTCTTCCTCTGCTGTCTCCTCTTCCTCCTCCTTGTTATGTTGCCATAGCGGCGAGGGGGCCATGAAACATTACGGCTGACAGTAAAGTCATCTCATTTTACTGTTGCTATGACAACAAACTCCTCACTGTTGGTCGGGGCCGGCGCGAGCTGCCGCCGGAGCCTCGTGCCGGAGTGTGTGTGTGTGTGTGTGTGTGTGTGTGTCACCATGTCTCCCGTGGGCTCTCATAAAGCTTAACACACTCGCTCAGCTCTAAACAAACTTTCATGCAACTTCTACGGCGGCCCCTCAGGACCAACCGCTAAAGGACAAAGGCAGATATCGCTCAAGTTCAGACTAAATGATGCCTGCTGCGCGCGCACGTGTGTGTGTGTGTGTGCGTGTGTGTGCGTGAAGCATCCTCACATTCGGTTGACAGATGGGACCGTGCTATTCTCTCTGTCATCTTCACTCTCTGGATCTCTTTTGTGTTTGCATGCTTTGTGTTTTCATTTGTTGGTCTCTGTTTGGCGTGTCCACATTTGGCTTAGCGTGTGCGTGTGCATGTGCGTGTGCGTCAGCTATCTGCCGATAAGTCCAGTCTCCATCGCGTGGGTTACAGCAGCCGTAATCTGCCGCCTCGGTGACTCCGGCACCACGCGGCTCTGTTGGCTGTACCAGAGGAAGTGACTTCCCCGGTCACTGGTTGGTGGTGTACTTCAGTCAGAGTGTTTCTGTTGTTACGCCCGCCATGAATATGGGTTTTGAACCTGTGACGGGTAACAAAGGGCTGGAGACGACCGCGCTGAGCGCTCAGACTGCCTCGGCCTCCACGAGCAGCGCGGCTTTGAAAAGCGTTTGTGTGATTTATGGAGCGAAGGCACGACACATTTTCTGGTTTCAACGTCTCAGTTTCTGCCGTTTTTTAATGATTGTATTTTACTTTGGACAAATCCATCGTGTCGAAGAAGAAGCAGGCACAGGCAGTGTTGATGTGTGACTCGAGGTTCACTTTTCTTTTCAGGAGATTTCCACCACATCACATCGTCTTCACCGCAGATGGAGTTTGATCTGTTGACATTAAGCGTCCTGTAAGACAGTGTTGGCTTAACAGGTGAAGGAACACACACACACACACACACACACACACACACACCTTCAGGGAGGTGAGCAGATCCATACCACTCACTCCTGTATGTGTGTGTGTGTGTGTGTGTGTGTGTGTGTGTGTGTGTGTGTGTGTGTGTGTGTGTGTGTGTGTGTGTTTATATATACACACACACACACACAGACAGTACATACACACACACACACATATACATATATGTGTATGTGTGTGAATGTATATATATATATATATATATATATATATATATATATATATATATATATATATATATATATACATATATATGTGTGTGTGTGCGTGCAATATATATGTGTGTGTGTGTGTGTGTGTGTGTGTGTGTGTGTGTGTGTGTGTGGAGCACCACCAGCAGCCAAGTTGGCTCACCAGAGTCTCCACTGGTTGCCTGGCAACCTCACAATGAGGACAAGACAGGGAGTGACTGCACCTGGTTCAGAATCAGTCTTGCACATAACAGCCTTTAAAACCACAACTTGCATTGTAACACTTTGGTGAAACAAACAAGATATAACATGTTAATTAAGGAGCATATAACACCTGCAGAGAGAGCCCGGCAGCTTCACTTCTCTCCTAGAGACATGGCCGCTAGACAAGCAAGTGTTTTCCATAAAAATGCATGAACCATAACCATAACGCTATGCCCTGATGAAGACCTTGGGATGCACCTTGAGAGTCAAATGTGACACGACCTTTTCCAAGGTCAATGAGCTCGCCTGCTAATTAAAAAATAGATGCATTTCACAACACACTCTTCCCAGAAGAATGCTTTCTACCTCCTCAGAATCATTAAAATGGTTTGTATAGATCTTTTCTAGTCTTCTGACCACTCACAGCTCTTTAACACATGTCATCATTCACCCATTCACACGCTGATGACGGGACTATCTAACCATTCACACGCTGATGACGGGACTATCTAACCATTCACACACTGCAGGAACAGTCTGCGGGAGCCATTTGGGGTTAAGTGCGTTTCCCAAGGACACAGCAACATGGACTAGCAGAGCCGGGGATCGAACCGCCGATCCTCTGATTTAAGGACGACCCTGCTCTACCACTGAGCCACAGTCGCTCACTAAAGCTGCTTAAAAGACATATTGCATGCAACCATCACCTTATAACAATTAGATCAAAATCCCATTTTTTTTTGTAGCTCTTAAAATTTGCTCATTCATCTTCTAAAATAAAACATTTGAGGTTCATTCTGCCAGGACTTGGTTTGCCTCTGTGTCTGAAAACCTATCTAAATGTCCTTGACTCGTCCTCAGCGTGCCGTTTGGTTCCAGTCATATCGAGCCTCAGGTAACAATGGTGCACCATTAAATCAGATCAATACACTCTGATGTCGTCTGCATATACGGTGAGAATAGTGGGGGAGACACGTTTCTATTGCAGATTCAAGAGCCACTTGTGGACCGATGATCAGGATCCAACCACAGATTAGAAGCTGTCTAAGCAATCAACATTCAAATGTCAATAAACTGAGATGGGGAATTTAGTTTTTGAGATTTAGAGACGACCGAAATATGAGACTAAACGTAAACCCAGAAGGTGTGTCGGTGACCCTGCTGACCTCTGGCCGGCTCCACACTCTCTGAAGCCTCTGTAACTGTTGAACAAGCCCGTCTGAGACCGGAGAGGCCGGATGATAACTCATGTGCTCTAATTGACGGTGTAATCATCTTACACTGCATTCATGCTCTCGCAGATACCGTAAAAGTCGGGTTACAAGCCGCTGCTACCTCCGCAAGCTAGCAACAGCGCAAGCTAGCGCCACTGCTAGCTCCCCGCTGCTGCTGCTACTGCCCGCGTCCCCTCTGCCGGGGCTGTCGGGTGTCGAGCCGGGGCTGGTCCCGGTACCTTCGGTGGTTGTCGGGGAGCTAGCGGAGCGCTAGCAGGAGCGCTAGCTGGCTACAGCGGGGAGCTAACGGGGACACTGACCGAAGTTACGGTACTTGTCTAAATCACATGCCACATTTACGTAATCCTCAGAAGATCTTTATCCCCCTTGTTGGCAGCTCTTTCTGCATTAACGTGCGAAGAAAGATTTCAATAAGGTCTTTTATTTCACTGTCTTGCACTGGAGCCCGCCGCAATATTAACCAAACGGACTTTCAGAGAAATCTATGCATTTATGCTCTGAGGACTGAGCCCACTATTACAACTTGTGGCATGTGTTGCATGTCACATCCTCCTGCTCCTCGCTATCCTGTCAGCCTTCACTATGCAGCCCAATAAAGCCGGTGCCATGAAAATAATCCCCCTACGTCAGAAACGGAGTAGTAATAGTAGTGTAGGAGATAGCGGCGGCGAATGCAATAGCTGGTATAGTTATTACTTTGCAGAGGGGCGAGCTCCTCTGGCCACAGTGATAAAGCAGAGAGTCAGATGCACCGAGGCAAAACTAATCTGGACTTTTGATGACAAAAGGACGACCTTTATCCCTCCTACACATTGGGCTGGATGGATGGAAGCGGAGAGGAAGACCAACAGAGAGACGGAGAGAAAATGAGAACTCTCTCCGGCAGCGGGGAAATAATAACTTCTGCTACATATATGTCAACACTGGCTGTAGGAAGCCGTGTGATGTTCTCCATTTTTCAGCCCATGAAATTGTTTGCCCCCTTCTGTATTTTCTGCTTTTCCCTAACGACAAATGTCAGGATTCCAGGGGGCTTTAAGGAAGCAGAGCAGGACCAATCGCATCCAATGAGGTCTGACCGTGTCTTCCTTTTATATCATCCGGCAGCAAAGAGTTATGGAATAGAGGTCAGGGGTCAGGGCGTCCCAGAGGACTGCTGCTGACCCCTCGGTCCTGGCTGCCGGGCAACTCACACAGTCGGACACGCACATAAACATGCACACATTCTCACACACACACAGGCTTTCTCTGCCTTTTCCTCCGAGGACTGCTTTGGTCTGTACAGAGGACGGCTTTTCACCAGAGTAACAGAGAAGCTTTATGCTTGAAAAGCCCACAATCAAAACAGCAGCTTTCCTCTATTTTCTCTCATTGTTGATGAAATATTGTGAGTAGAAAAGCACTTTTACTAGATTACATATCATGATAACGTTTTTATTCAACTTCGCCAAATACTAATTTCCCCTGAATATAGAGCTTGAAGTCAATGCAAGGTAACCTGACTGACTGCTGGAATTAATCTGAGCAGCAAGCATGGGAATGAGTTACAATATAATATATAATAAGTGTCTGATTAAGTTAGTTCTTCCGAATGTTTTCAAGGTTGTTCCTACAACGTCTTTGATACTGAACCCCAAATTATTCCCGAAGGCTGTGCCATTGGTGTGAGTGCATTAGTTTAGATCTTTGCATGGGAGCCTCTGCCACCAGTGTCCACGTCCATTTACCTGAAAGCTGCAGGTCTGCAGGTCCCTCAGATACTTTAAATCCTTTTCTGTTTGCTGTTGCCTTTAATTGATCCAGATTCAAATGCTGCATCTCACTACTGCATTTTATTTCTTAAACTGCACTGCAACTTTTATTCAATTTTTATTTTTTATTTAGCTTTTTGACTCTTAATGGTTTTATGTGAAGCACTTTGAATCACCTTGTTGTTGAAATGTGCTACACAAATAAACTTGCCTTGCTTGAATTTAACATTTAAGGAAATTAAAATGATCTTTTTTCTCTTTTTTTTTTACTATTTGGTAGAATATTATAGTCTATAAACAATTAATGGATTAATCAGGAACTATACGAGTGATGAATTGATGATAATAAATAGTTGTTAGTTGCTGCTCTATATGGTCCAAAGCACAACATCCATCACAGCCATAATGTAAAGGGTCAAATAAACTTAATTATTGGGGCTTAAGTTAAAATGGGTTAAGGCCCTTGCTTTTGTCCCCTAAGTACAGAACCTGTCCTGCTCGAGGATAAACACTGCAGCGCTGTCTATTGGCAACCAGCTGAGCAGATAATAAGCACATAATATACAGTATATGTAGGGGAACCGAGGCCCAGAACTTTCACTTTGAAAAATGATCGCACAAAGCGCATCAATGAGGCCACTGCTTAGTGAAGCAAATGTACACACAGGAACCAAGAGGCACGAGCTGAGAAAGGACACGTGTGATGTATGGTGCAAGGAAATCAAACATTGCCAGTGAATAATTCAAGCCTCTGTCCTCCAAAGTGGGCTAACCAACACGGCAAACAGACATCTGCATCAGGAAAACACGGAGTAAGTTTGGTATGATTCATCAGCAGCCAGCGATCATGAAGTCACGCTCATCCTCGCTCTCTGAGGACGGGGAACAATCAGACGCACACACACACACACACATGCAGACACACACACACACACGGAGGTTGCGAATGTGGACGCTTGAAGGTGACCTGTGTGAGTGTGCAGCCTGGAGGTCCCTTGGTGGAGTGCAGGGTGTGTGTGTGTGTGTGTGTGTGGCAGGTCAAGCTTTAAAAAAAAGCCCAGGCTCAGGGCTCCAGACTTCCGTGGTAATGGCCATGACACACCACATGCAAGAACACGTTGCTGCACGCTCACTCGGTTACCCACTTGCTCGGCTGCTCATCCGGTCAGCCCCTAATTGTCTCAGTCACTCGCCACACTAACCAAACTAAACCGCCACACTACGACATCCTTAAATCCGCTCCCCAGATCGGATGAGCCACGAAGCTAACGAACCCATCATCGAATCTCCTTCAGCGAAGACCAATTAATGTACGACAACACGCAAGTCGCAGGTCCTGCAGGCTGATCGTCGCTGTTGCCGGTTAAAAATGACAAATGTAGCCGAAAAGGCCCGGAGGAAACTGTGGGCTGGCGTCTCGTTAGCGTGCTCCTGCTGCACGGCGCTAAAGATCAGCTGTTAGAGAGAGAAACAGAACGCTCTTTTAACCACTTTATTACTTTGAGTCTCCTCTCATGAAACCATCAGCTGATTTCCCAATTTAAAAGAATAGTTCAACCTTTTATAATGCAATGTTCTTTTCAGCAGAGATCTGATTAGTTTGTTTACTTCCCCTTGGAAAAAAAAAAAAAAACAGTCATTTTTACATTATTATTTGTGTAAAACAAGCAAGTTGCATTTTATTTTAGCTTTAATGAGTCGGTTGATCATGTGAACTTTGAAGAGAGCCAGACTCTTCCAGACTTAATGCTAAGCTAAGCTAAATGTTAAATGGACTTCTTGCACAGCGCTTTTCTAGTCTTCCGACCACTTAAAGCTCTTTAACAGTACATGTCCTCATTCACACCCATTCATAACTGATGGGAGGAGCTAACATGTAAGGTGCCACCATCCATCAGCACTAACTAATGTTCACACACACAGTCACACACTCCTGGAGCTGCTCTCGGCTTTCCCTGCATACTTTGAACACACAAAATGTGTATTTTTTTATTTAAAGAAATACTTCATTCCCCAAAAATCATGTGTATATCAAATTCATTCATACAAAAATTTGTTTTTCTGACATGCCTCCATCAATGAATAATCAAAACGTGACATTGTAGCTAATAGGCCGTCTTTAAAAAAGTGCAATATAAGGGATTCAGAATGATGGCCAGTGCTCCAATCCTGTGTATTGCACCTTTAAAAACAGAAAAACTACGTCAAAACATCCGCTCACAAATGTTTGCACTCGTGCAGTTTAATCCCAGTCTCATTCATCCATGCAGGGGAACACTCACTGCTTCACAAACACATGTATTTCTGCTAAAACCGTCGTATTGAAAGCAGTTCTGCGTGAACAGTACTCACACAAGCAGCGTGCCAAACTGTCGTGTAAGATGAGTAGTTCTGGACTTGGGACCGACAGCACTTGAAGCTTGTAAGACAAGCAAAAGTAACACTACACCTGTTGTCTTTCTTTTGTAACTTGAATTACCGACACATGTTGGAAGCTGAACCTATAAACAGTGGTGTATAAAGTACCCAAAAGCCGTACTTGAGTAAAAGTAAAGATACCTTACTGGAAAATTACTCCAGTAAAAGTAAAAGTCACCTATTAAAATACTACTTGAGTAAAAGTCTTAAAGTATCTGATATTTTCTGTACTTAAGTATCAAAAGTATTTTTCTGATATAAAATGTACTTAAGTATTGAAAGTAAAAGTACAAGTACATGCTTTTAATAAAAAAGCAAAGGGTCAGAATTTTGAGAATTATGAAGTTTATTCTTTTAAGTGCTGTGGTCACCATGACCAAGGACAAGGAGTTGTGTTGATACAATAACTGGGTTGGCTGGGATCCATCCATATATATTATGTTCAACATAATATAATATTGTACCTAAGTATACTTTTGCATCTACTATGAACTTATCATCATAATTCTCCAAAAAGCAATATGACACTATGAAGGACTTGTAACAGTGTGGTTATAAGTATGCTCATTCCGCCCGCCGTGGGTCTCTTGGTACCGGTCTGTGGGTCTCTTGGTACCGGTTTGTGGGTCTCTTGGTACCGGTCTGTGGGTCTCTTGGTACCGGGCCACAGAAAGAATGAATGAAACATTTCAATTAAATAAAAAAAAATCAAGGCCGGAAAGATGTTTTATTGTGAAAAATGACCGCATACATCCGTCTGTGGTAACCTCAGACGGAATCTCTTGACACATGTCAAGATGTTACGTTACTCTAAAAATGAAACGTAAGTCTGTTACAACTCTGCCGGTGATCTGGAAACCAAGGCAGAGTATCCTGAGATCGCCAAAAAAGCATGAAAACCTGCTTCCATTTCAACATCCTGTCTTTGTGCAGCGCGTTATAAGTTAAGCAGTAGACTGGACTAAAGGTTTAGTTAGGAGTAGAGTCAGTAGACTGGACTAAAGGTTTAGTTAGCAGTAGAGTCAGTAGACTGGACATAACGAACACACGTTGGGTGTCGTCGTCTCCCGTCTTTCCGAGGTCGGACCCGGTCTGTGAAAATATTGTCTTCACGTAACCGGTCCGTGACGCATAAAGGTTTGGGAGCGCTGGACTAGAGGATGTAGAGGGAAAATGCAAAACATTGTGATTCGCAAAACCTGCTTGGTGGAGTCTGTGTTCCACCACAGTCCCCGATGTTTTTTTTCTTTTTCTAAAGATAGATTTGATTTTGTAGCGAGTAACGAAGGTTTCAGGAGAAATGTATCGGAGTAAAAGTATAATTTTTCTTTGCAAAATGTAGTGAAGTAAAAGTAAAAGTAAACAGAAATATAAATAGTAAAGTAGAGTACAGATATCCCCAAAAACTACTTAAGTACAGTAACGAAGTATTTCTACTTCGTTACTATACACCACTGCCTATAAAGACCAACAGCGCTCTCTCTGTTACCTCCTCCTCCTCCTCCTCTTCCTCTCCTCCTCCGCCAGTCGCTCCCTCTCTCCCTCTAAGGCCTCCCTGTCTTTTCTCTTTGACAGTGAGCAGGTCCCTGTTGGCACTCGGTGCTCTTTTACAATATTGTGGGAAAGGAGAGCGGCAGACAGAGAGAGAGAGAGGGAGAGAGAGAGAGAGAGAGAGAGAAGGAGAGGGAGATTGCCAGAAACACTATACGATATCAAAGCGGCCCAGTGCAGAGCCAACGGAGCTTTGATAGCGGGCGAGAGGGGTGAGGGGTCAGGGACCCACAAGGAGAAAGGCTGGTGAACTGTTTAGGGAGGGAGATCTATCGGGATCCCCACATTGAGGGGGGATGAAGCTTTGAGCTGGTGAGTGTTTTTCAGCTGGATGTCCTGCAGTCAAATAGCAAAACAAAAAAAAATGAACCAAGGCTCCCTCTCTGTCTCCCTCTGTCTCTTTACCCCTCTGGCTTTTCCACTTATCTTTAACAAACAGCAGCTCAGGCTCTCAGTCACTGGCCGGCGGTTTGTCCCGACAACAACAAACCATGGCAACAACCACTGGAAGAGCCGGTCCGGCTCCAGAGGTCCGCCCTCTCTGGCTGCTCCGGCTCACTCTGCTCTTTGAGCCTTGTGCAAATTTGGCTGAAACGTTAAGATTGGAATCAATAAGCAAATGAGCTCAAACTCCAGGGAGAGAAGCTCCAACTGCCCGAAGTTTGGTGGAGAGCGAAGAGTGCATTAGATCACCTTTTGGCACAGAGAGAGAGGTGAAAACGGGACAAATATGTTCTGGTGGAGATGAAGAAGTTGCAGCGAGAAGGACAAGAGGGCGAGGCAGCAGTTTGTCCTTTGCTGACGGGATTACAGCGCTTCTGCTGATGATACGACTCCGCTTACATCCTTCACTCCTCCCTCCCACTCCCACAAGCTGTTTTTAACACCGCACAAGATACCTTATGTCAACTCAAACGTGTTCTGAATGCCGACAAAAACTAAAACGCAGACTGTTTACAAACTCGCAAACAGGCCCAAAAAAAAAAAAAAGAAGAGGAAAAGTGACGGGAGGAATGGGCTGCCCTTCAGCGGCCATGTTTCAGCCCCTGACTGAGAGGCTGCGCTGCATGTTTTAGGTAAATATGTATTTAAACGGCCACATTTTAAAAGGATATCAGTCTTCTGTACCTATGCATCAACTCGACATATGCATGGAAGGATGCAAACTTAAAAATAAAGAGTATTTCATTAGGTGCGGGTACCAAAGCATCAGCACTTTTCTTGGTACCAAACCAAATAGTGTCCACAGCTTGCAGTATCAAAAACATGTGAAGTACCAAAAACTGGTCTCCAGCCGTGAGCTATGTGGAGCTGAAGGCTCGAAGCCAAAAGCATGTGCATCTGGATATGTCAAGAGCACACACACACACACACACACACACACCAGGTAGACGTGACTCCTATATCGTCACACAGACTGCTATATTAATGCTCTCATTGTTAAATAAAGCCAATTAAAGGCTAAACTGAACACGCTGCTGAATATTACAGCTGTCATTGTGAGCGTGTTAGCATGCTAACATTAGCAGCCTTGTGAACGTCAATACGTGGGCGCCACCCCACTCAAATGCAGAAAGCAGAACGCCTATCTGAAGCAACTTTCAAATGTTTGCTGCTGTTGAAGCCGAATGGAAAATGGCTGCCTGGAAAGTAGGACAAGCTTGTGCAAAGGAGTAAGTGGGCTCAAACGCATAAAAGGTTTGGCCGAAATCCGGTTTTCTCCACACCCGTGATGTTTTTTTTAAAACCTTTGCTGAGACAGAGCGGTTACTTCTATTGCCGTGCTACTTGATGAAGTGGTTTTATATTCACAGGCCTCACTCCTTGAGCTGCATTACTGAGTCCACCTCTGTCTCCCATCAGTGTCACCTTCCACGCTCCGGCTGACAGACACCCGCGTCCACGGCTCGACTCATTCCTTCTTCAGTTTTCTATTTAAATACACAAAGGCCACTCTGGGCCTCCTAATTCAGTTTCCTTTACATCTCAGAATAGAGGAAAAGTAGTTGGTAAATCACCGTTTGCTGTGCCAGGATTTGTTTTCGCTATCTGTCCCCGAGGTCACAGCTGAATTAGGCAAAAGTGCCTTTATGTGCTCTGCTCCCTCCTCGTGGAAATGATTTAAAGCTGAAAGCTCTCTCGGCGAGTTTACACGGTTAATGAAGGTTCTTGTGGCAGACTCAATAAGGAGCTGTCTTTGCTTTGTTTAGTCAAGATTTAAATAGGTTTGGCAATGAGCCCGCTGGTTTGAGGCTCAAGTGTTGCCTATTGGATTGCTTATAAAGTCGTCTCCCGGCTATTTTGCTTTGATTGTATTCGGCTTTTGTGTGTTTTTCCCTCTGAGACTTTCATGTTTGTCCGGATGCTGTGTCTTTGGCCGTCCCTTGATGGAGGAGATTTTCATTCTGTGAGGCTGCCCAGTTTAAATAAAGGTTAAATAACATTTGGACAGAAGCTCGTCTTCACGTTAACCCTTAACGACTTCACCTGACAGCCTGTATGAATTATTACACCAATAAAACAAGCTATGACGCCTTGTTTCCACTCGCACAACCTCCCTCGCATTTTCTTATCGGCAGATCCAGAGCGTTGCAGCGAACAAGAAAGAGGATAACCGAGAGTGCGAATGACAGGAGTGGACAGGAAAGAAAGAGTGAGGGGGAGTACAAGAGAGAGGGTAGTTATATCCCGGGGTCATTAGCAGCATTTCAAAGTCACCCCGTCTTTCAGCGTATGCTGTTTGACAGGCCCTGCCAACAGAATTAGGGATGAAGGATGATGGTGGCGTGATTAGATGTGTAACTCAGGGCCTGATCCATGGTTACAGCTCACATACATGCAGCAGGGAGGAAAGGGAGCGGGATAACGGATGATAAGCCCAGTCTTAAGGAGGTGGTCAGTCATTGATTAGATCGCTCTGAAACTCTCCATTTCAAATGCACACACCTCATGTAGTCCGCCTGATAAACACCACGGGCTCCCCCGGCTCCCCCGGTGAGTGAATTGAATTCCCAAATTACCAGGCTTAAGATAACATACCTGGCTAAATTGCCGCTCTTTATAAGTCTCGAATCTCTTTGTAGATATTCATCAAGGGCTGTTTGACTTCCCGATGCGGAGAACACAGGAGATGGGGAACAGGGGAAACAACACACAATGTGTTCGTATTAAGGCCTGTGATCTTGTATCTCGAGTCCCTCTCGTTTTCCGCTACATTCCTTTAGCCGGGGGTGATGCGTGGGAGAAGAAGTGGGGGCCGTTATCCTCTCTGCCAGCCCATGTGCGGAAGCTTCCTCGATAGCTGGAGACACTTACACACCTTACTGCATCGCATACTTGCAGCTCGTCATACAGCTTCCTGACGACGACGACGACGACGACTCCGGAGCAAAGTCTGAAGTTTCCATCTGCCCGGTGCCAAATGAATGCCAGCGATAGTAGTGTTTGTTGGATAAACTGAGAAGGGTCCATCTGTCGGCTGCAGACTAACTCAAAAGACACACCCACTCCAACATTAACCCTACACACAGCCAACGGGCCCACTCACTGAGACGAGGAAATACCATCATGAAGTTCCTTCTCAGTCTCATTATCAGGATAAGATCCTGACTTTAAAGCGTGGAGAAGTCTGCCTAACTTGTCTTTATGACAGCAGAACAAGGCTGATCACGTTGCAATCTGATCTATCAGGAATTTGCATGTGCATGCAGTTCATTGGCCAATACAATGTGCGTTGTAGGAAAGGTTAAGCCTGGTTGAGCTTCTTTTTGTGCCTTTAGTTCTCACTAAGGCAGTGGACTTAGTGAAATGAATCAGGACGCTACATTGGGTAATACTGCGTTATTGGTTGCCTAAACATAGCCCAATGTCTTCTACACACACTTTGATATGATACATAGAATTGTAACCCTGGGTTTTGCTGACCTTTCAAATTATGCAGGTGATCACAGGCCCCTTTAAGCACGGTGGAACCAGTTTTGGTTCCAGACTTTTTTTTCTGTTTGAGTTGTTGTAGGAACCCCAAATTAATTCCAATACTTGTGTTTATTGTATGTATTTGTTCAGCAAAGTCTTGGGAAAAAAATGTATATCTGCAAAAAAAACACTTCAAAACTATGAACATCGAGCACGAGCCGTCTCGAGCGGTCACCGAGTTTTTCAAACTGTATTATGGTGCCCTAACAGCAGCCCACATACTAATAAGACAGCGTAATAGAACAAATCATAATAGAACACAGCATTTGGGTGTTCAAAGGAGTTTCAGTCAAAAAACTGTGTCGTTCGGTTCAAAAATTGAGTTTACGTAAATACTTAAACTTAACGGTTACTTTAATTATGTTTTACACCAGATGTATCTTCTCAATAGCAATTTAAATGAAGTTAAACAACGATGTGGTTCCGGAGATAATATGTTGTTGTTTTTTGTCTGATAATAGGCGCAGGGGGATTTTCACCCTGTTTTTAAAGGGTCTTCGTGCCGAGGCTCATAGACACGATCTTAAAGTTTCCAGAGAAAAGAAATAAACCAGAAACAGCCCTGCTATAACGAACTAAACAAGGGGCTACTTTGGTGGGTGGCGTGTTGTTTAAGAAACCAGTGGGACAAAGGCCATTGTTCCTCTTTTCAATGCAGCTTCTCTCCTCCGATCTTGACCTTAACTGTAACGTCTGCACGCCATGTACCGAGGTAGCCGGGCTCGCACTTATTTTATATCTCAGTGAGGTGTGGAGAGCATGTGGGCACAATTTATCGAACGTAGGTCTTCGACGATCTTTGCTCATCCAAAGGAGATCAAAGGGAAGAGGGACGGAAAACCTGCTGTCTTGTTACTGCTTATGAAAAACCCAACGTTTCCTGATGTTGCGGGGGGACTTTTATTGTGAAGAGTTTATAGGAAATTAAATAACTCTATCTAAATTAGATAGCAAAGTCATTTCAGATGTGGTCCCAGATATTTTGGCCCCGGATATTTTGGCCCCCGGAAATATGTAGATTTTAGTTTAATTTAGATAAATATCTCTATCTAAATTAAAGTTTTACAGCCGTTCCTTTGACCACGCAATATATCCGATCACTATTCAATCAGCCGCTGACCTCTGATCTGCACATCTGATCACAAAAGTTGAGTTACAATAGCCCGTTGATAAAGCGGACGTCGTCAATGTGACGTCACAGCCCGGTGTTTGGCATGTTGGCCGCCGCCATCTTGGTTTTCCTGCAACCAGAAGTGAGAGGGTGGAGCTATAACTATAACCGAATGCTTAATAAGACACTTTTAGGTGACCAAAAATGTTACAACTAACTTAAAGCTGTAAGGTAAAACCACGGACCAGACCAGAACTCCAAGACCAGACAACGCCGTGGACGCCAACTAAACACAATCCAAGATATTGAGTTGGAGAATGCTTATGAAGTTGGACTTTGTTATTGGCCGAAGCAGGATACTGTGGCTTAGTGGTAGAGCAGGACGGTTCAATCCAAGGCTCTGTAGTCCATGTTGATGTTTTCTTGGGTAAGACATTTAACTCCAAGGTCCTGTTCGTCAATAAATGGTGTGAATGTTAGATACTCCTGATGGGCAGGTGGCACCTTGCATGGTAGCTCCTGTGTGAATGGGTGAATGATGACAAGTAGTGTTAAAGAGCTTTGTGTGGTCGTAGGACTAGAAAATATCTACACGAGTACAAGTTGATTTACCATCCAAGTCCATTTACTGATTCTGCAGCCAGTGCAGCTCAGGACACTAACGGCACCCTGAGATCCATACCTGCATACCTAAAACATGCAACAGAGGAGTGAGGGTGAGCCATAGTGTAGGAGGAGAGAGGCGTCAGTGTGGCGCGGGAGCTGGTCAGAGCTAACCACTCGTGAGAAGCTACCGTCAGACACTCGTTTTCTCTGCTGGAAAGACAGGAAGTCTGGTGGGGCTTGGAAATGTCTGAAAGTCAGGTCATAAAAATGCTTTTATTGACTTTCAAAGCGCACAATAATACGTGTGTGCTTGGAAATGTATGTATAATACATGTATTGGTCGAAGAATCACATCAGCATCTATGTGATTATGTGTACAGCTTTTCAGATCCTCTTCAGGTGAACCCTATCAATAACGGTCTGAAGCACACTGATCTAGCAGTGAAACGCCTCACTGCAAGAATTTACAACTGCTCACTTCATCCACTGTCAAGTTTGAGATGAATATATATATACTTCATTCCAGACACAAAACGGCACTGGAAACATGTACGGTAACATATTTCATGGAAATGTATATCAGTAATGTCACAGTTGGTAAAAGAAATGATTACGTTTCAGTCTAACAGCCCCTGAGCCAAAAAAAGTTTGATTTCAGTCACTGGTCCTGAACCACAGCATGGAGGCAAACCATCAACTAGACAGGCCGGTGAGTGTTTCCTCCATACGTGTTCTCGTCAGGGCGGAGGAGGCCGTGAAACCGAATCAGACCCTTCAGCTCTCCAGTGGAACCCATCCTAATGAAATAGCTTTAGGTGTGCGAGAAGCTACTCAAAAGGAAAAATCCACCTTTAACCGCAGACCTGAAGGAGGAGGTCTCACGGTGTTGTTTAGTGTGGATTTTGGGCTCTACTTTTCTCAAGATCAAAAGAGCGAGAGCTCTGGTCTGCAACAAATGCATTCTGGGAGCACTCCGTCATGGACGAGGCATTCTTACATACTTTGCCAGTGACAATGTTCACGGTCGACCATAATGCTTTTCTCTAGACTCTCTATTCAGCAGCTGAAAATCAACAAGTTAGAGCACGGAAAGAGTGTCAAGAGGCATTCTGGGAAATGTAGTCAAACCCAAAGTGAACATGACGAGAGAGGCTGAGGGAAAAGTGGATACAACAAAAAAAAAGGCAAATGACAACCGCTTATTCACAAACTAACAGAACGCGTTGGACATCCCAGCCGGATGATTTACGGCAGCGAAGGAGCAGCTGAGGATGGAATTTTCCTCTGAGGCAGGGCGTTCCACTCCTTTATGAACGACAAGGGAAACTCCAGTGTTCACACACACTTGCATTCCTGCACACATACAAACAAGCCAACAAAACAAATGTGCGTGCTTCACTTGTCCTCTCTTTCTTCCCCTTTTTGCTCTTTTACAGCGGTTTCCTGCACACTGTGCACCTCTCACGGCGCATTCAGAGCATGAACACCCAGAGTCAGCAAGTCTGGACACACAGCTGCTGAATATTCAGTCTTTCTCCCACCATCTCTGTCTTCTCCCACCTTAAACGCTCCTCTTCTCCAGTCTCTCTCCGCTAGCTCTGCTCTCTGCGCTCCACTTTCATTAAGGGGCTCTCCTCTGATAGCCCTTCATATAACACTTAATCATCATAACAATAAGAGCACTCTCTCTCCGACGAATCACCTCGAGGGGCCGGTCCTAAAGATCCTCCGCTAACTGATGTCATTAACTGCCGGGGCCAGCTGATTGGCCGGAGCGGCGCGGCAGCACCCGCCCCCAGGTGTTTGACGGAGGGCTCGGTGGGAGCAGGGAGGTCGGACAGGCCAAGGACATTCCTCTCATGGAGGAGAGGAGAAAACACACACACACACACACACACACACACACACACACGAGCGCTGGCGTGTGCGTGTGCACAAAAGGCTCCTGCCGGGAAGCAGAAGACAAGGCGTGTTTGGTTTTGCAGTCAAGAGAGAGATGAATAAGACTATTGAATAAGGGGAGGGAGCTTTGAATAACAGTATTTTACATGAATGGATCTTCAGGGAAATGATTGCTCCGTCGCTCCCTCTGCTCTCTATTTTTGGCTGCGATTTGACAACGTGTGTGTGTGTGTGTGTGTGTGTGTGTGTGTGTGTGTGTGTGTGTGTGTGTGTGTGTGTGTGTCGGGGGGGGGCGTTGCATTTTGGCTGATTGAGTCTATGGCGCTATCACGCTGTGGAAGTGACAGTGTAGCATATTATGTTGTTGTGGGTGTGTGTATAGATGAACAGTGTCACACACACACACACACACACACACACACACACTGAAATCACAGCTGTTAACAGTTGCTATGCGGCAGTCGCACCATCGTCTCAGATAACACACACACACACACACACACACACAAGTGCGAGACCGGGGACCGCGACACCACACACACACTTGGCAGGGTCGGAAGGTCACGGGGGGGGTATTGTGACAAAGTTACCTAGCAACAAACACACGGCAGATATCATTCGGGGGGAATGATATCTGCCGTGTGTTTGTGACCAGATCAGAAGGCGCTCACGATGAACGCTTTGCACCTCGCTCTCTCCGTTTGTGGAGCGTTTGAACGTGCCGGTGCTTCATTATGGAGCGCAATCAATCATCCCCGCAGTGAAACCGCCACTGGTGATTACGGTGGAAACAGATAACACACAGACACGTTGTTAGGCCACACCGGGTCCCATCGCCACTTTGAAGCAAACTTCAGTTTAGTTTGGTCGTTGCTAAAACTGGAGCTAATCTTGTTAGCCACGTCGTATACTGTGCTTTCCTTCATTTCCAACACAGAGTACAGTAACGGGAAAGTGACATTGAATATGACTTACAAAAGTGTGTTTCATGAGGCCTGCCGTGAGCTCAGCCCATCTGTGTACTGAATTCTTTATGGGTTGTCACAGGAACGTGGCTCCTGGGCTCTCTACCTCCACCCTTCACGCACAGTGATGTTTAAAACACAGACAGTGAGTCCGAACGCAGAGAGCTCCTGGAAAGTGACTTTTGCCGTTTCTGCAGTTTACCGTGCGATCGTCACGATGAAAGATCAAACCATTACTGCCACTATAAATTCCAGCGTTGTAAACTCCCAAATTGGTGTTTTGGCGTCTGATAAACCATTACATGCATGAATCTGTTACTCCATTCCTGGATCAGATTGACCTTAAACCAGTGTTGTAGGACTGTATATAAGACGTGCATGTAGTCACCCACTGGTTTGTGCACTGCCGGTTTGAAGCCTTGTTATCGCCATCGTTTTTGAGAAATATGTACAACTGAATTCATTTTCATGAAGTGAAAACACACTGTCAAAGACCAAAACAAGGACAACTTCCAGACCTGTCAATCACCTTGTAGCCCCGCCCTAAAGCATCCCCTGCTTTATGGTCTGTTTGACTCTAAATGACCATAATTTACTAAATGAGCATCATGACTGTTAAATGCTAAACGGCCTGCAACTGATTTTCTCCCCGACACAAATACAGCGGATTTCTGTCATTTGTCAGGATGAATGTGTCCAAAGTGTTGGATCAAAGTCCTACTTGTCATCATTCACCCATTCATACACTGACAGTGGACTTGCCCATCAGGAGTAACTAGCATTCATATACCGGGAGCAATTTAGGGTTAAGTGTCTTTTCCCAAAGACACGTGGATATGGGCGTAGCAGCGGTGCTGTCTGCTTCCAGGGACGCTATTAGTTTATTCATCATGGGAACTCGGCCTGTGCAAACTGGGATGTTTTGATCCGATCCTCAAGACTGGTATCAAGCCCGATCCAGGAATATTTGAATGGAGCGGTAGAGTCTAAAATAAAGCTGATCAAAATCCAATCTTTTGTCCTCCTCAGCTTGCTGTATGCGAGAGTATAGATGAAAAGTGTGTTAATGTAAAAATGATTGGTCGCATCAGTGATAAACTCTGTTCTGATACTTAAATACAATAATAAACAGATTTGCTGTGGTATGCTCCCATGGTAACGGATCTGTTATCTCTCCCCTCTTTCTTATGAGCAGTTCTTAGTAAAACGATGATAACAAATTGGGTTTTAGACATTTATTTACCTGTATCTACCATTTTATTCATATATTTCACTGCTTTTGTGAACCTAAGACCTTTGGTAAACCAATTTCCATCACCAAAACAGTTCGTCCACCTGAGTAAAGTTATGTTTTCACACAGAATTTCCAAAATCGAGAACATTGTTCAGCTTTAGGGCCATATTATCTCTTTACACTTGTGCCTTATGACAATGGTGCCTCATTATATAGAGAGCTGAGATTGTTCTGCAATGTTTGATGTGAAACATGGGTATGTATCTCATATGCAAGTGCCTTTAAAAAAGGTGAATTTAAGAAATGATGTAAAAATCGAGAAAATGACCCCAGTCCCTGAAGGGTTAAAGGAACTACAGCCGTCAATATGCTGAGATCTCACTGCAGCTGACATAAACCGATGTGATATATTCCTGGTCTGTTATCGTTCCTGTTGTCTGACGATACACGTACAGTCAGTTTGACAATTATTGAGCCTCCAAAGGCTCAATAATTGTATAAAAAAAAAGAAAAATAGAAAGTTAACTGGTTTGGCATTTCTCAAAACAAAGTGCTGCGTGCTCTAAACCCGTCATAAAACCAGTTTAAGACACTTTTTGTGCCGAGTTAAAAGCAGTGGCCTCTGGTTTCGTACCTCGCTTCCTCGCTTACAGAGTGATGTCACACGTCAGCTCCTCTGTCTCCGCCGTCTCTTTCCACTGAGCAGTGGAACAAAGCGGAGATGGCAGAGAAACTTATCTTGAAAAAGAAACTGCACAGTGTTGTGGAATAATTTGGTACACTGTCACAGAGAGCGAATCCTATCTTAGAGGATGCCAGTCACACACACACACACACACACACACACATACACACACTTTGGTGTTTACATCATATGGGAAGGTATTTTTTCCCCTCACACTGCCAGGGAACAGGCCCACGCATGGACACACAGACGCTGACTAAGACCCTAAGACTGCTGGGGGGTGGGGTGTGTGTGTGTGTGTGTGTGTGTGTATAATTACGTGTTGAAGTGAAGTTCGGACATCATTATGACTGAATCTTTGATATATTTG
>JBAMJR010000002.1:1817500-1862500 GCA_038501785.1 Myoxocephalus aenaeus | reverse complement strand
CTCACTCTGCATGTATAGACGCTGTATCTCACTCTGCATGTATAGACGCTGTATCTCACTCTGTATAGACGCTGTATCTCACTCTGCATGTATAGACGCTGTATCTCACTCTACATGTATATATGCTGTATCTCACTCTGTATAGACGCTGTATCTCACTCTACATGTATATATGCTGTATCTCACTCTGTATAGACGCTGTATCTCACTCTGTATAGACGCTGTATCTCACTCTCCATGTATAGACGCTGTATCTCACTCTCCATGTATAGACGCTGTATCTCACTCTGCATGTATAGACGCTGTATCTCACTCTACATGTATAGACGCTGTATCTCACTCTGTATAGACGCTGTATCTCACTCTGTATAGACGCTGTATCTCACTCTTATACTATAGATGCTGTATCTCACTCTGCATGTATAGATGCTGTATCTCACTCTGTATCTCACTCCGCATGCATAGACACTGTATCTCACTCTGCATGTATAGACGCTGTATCTCACTCTGCATGTATAGTAGCTGTATCTCACTCTGTATAGACGCTGTATCTCACTCTGCATGTATAGACGCTGTATCTCACTCTACATGTATATATGCTGTATCTCACTCCGTATAGACGCTGTATCTCACTCTACATGTATATATGCTGTATCTCACTCTGTATAGACGCTGTATCTCACTCTGTATAGACGCTGTATCTCACTCTCCATGTATAGACGCTGTATCTCACTCTGCATGTATAGACGCTGTATCTCACTCTACATGTATAGACGCTGTATCTCACTCTACATGTATATATGCTGTATCTCACTCTGTATAGACGCTGTATCTCACTCTACATGTATATATGCTGTATCTCACTCCGTATAGACGCTGTATCTCACTCTACATGTATAGATGCTGTATCTCACTCTGTATAGACGCTGTATCTCACTCTGTATAGACGCTGTATCTCACTCTACATGTATAGACGCTGTATCTCACTCTACATGTATAGATGCTGTATCTCACTCTGTATAGACACTGTATCTCACTCTACATGTATAGACGCTGTATCTCACTCTACATGTATAGATGCTGTATCTCACTCTGTATAGACGCTGTATCTCACTCTACATGTATAGACGCTGTATCTCACTCTACATGTATATATGCTGTATCTCACTCTGTATAGACGCTGTATCTCACTCTGCATGCATAGACGCTGTATCTCACTCTTACACTATAGCTACTGTATCTTTACAGTACGGCAGCTGTAGGAACTGGCTGTATATGACCTCATAACAACACATTGACCCGGTTAGCACTGGCATGCAGACACAATGTCAACACTGGACCTTCTATGTCTTCTCATTGAGTAAATGTGCTACAAGTCCATCTGACATATACAACTATCAGTAAATGATGTACTTTCACTGATAAGCCGTACTTCTGTTACCTTTCAGAACTGAACGTACCTCTGCAGGACACTTATTTTCGGACTTTGCATTTTAAACTCTGCCATATGGCTCACGGAGCCGACCACAGCTCAGTAGTGGGTCATGGTGTAGCTCAAAGCATCGGCTAATACACTACGAAATATTTTTAAAAAAGAGCCATTTACGCTGAATAACTCATGCGCTGGCGTCTCTGCTTTTATTCTAAACACAGACCAGTCAATGCATTCACACATGAATTATAGATCCATTATGGACTGTTGTGGCTGTGTTGAGGGAGTCAGACTAACATCAGTTGTTCCCACTGAGCCATCCATACCGATTATCTGCGTCTAGGGCCGAGTCCGAATTCAATATTCAATTTAAACAATTCAATCTAAAAAATTTTTTTTTAAAAGGGCCATAACGGGGCGGAAAAAACCCAGCGCGGGGTTCCTCTGACAACCTCGGGCCGTCTCCAAAGTGAAAAAGAAGCGGGGCTAACTGAAAACTGAACGTCACACCGCGGGGGTGTCCGTTGAGAGACGGGGAGAGGTGGAGGGGCGAGACCTCCATTGAGCGCAGCCGCGGGGGGTCAATATGTGAATGAACGTTTGGCATGGAGGTGAATTATGAATGAGCGGCACTCCGAGCACTCCTGGAGAGAGCGTGTCGGCCGCTGTCTCCTCCACTCTGTCTCCTCCGCTTTCTTTCCTTCCATCTCCTCCTCCTCCTGCCGTTCTAAAACCTCCATCATCCTCTCCTCTTCCTCCTCCTCCTCCTCCTCTCTCGTCTCCGTTTCATCCCTCGCCGCTGGATTAATCTTCTCATCTGCCTTATTCTCGGTCATCTTCCTCCCCTTAACCCTCCTCCTCCACCTCCTCCGTCTTCAGACCTGGGGGTGGTAGACTCACACACACACACACACACACACACACACACACACACACACACGCCGTCTGCACATTCTTTCCCTGCACATACATATTTACACAGCCTCAATAGCGGACACACACACACACACACACACACACACACACACACACACACAGTAGCAAAAGATAATATGAAAGCAAACAGTCCTGCACGTGCAAAGGCAGACGCATTATGTGAAGCGCGTTCAGGCACTGACACACACACACACATTTCTCCCAGCTGTTCCGCTGGCCACAGAGTGTGTGTGTGTGTGCGTGTGTGTGTATTGGTGTGTGTGTAATCCAATGTGCTGCTGCTCAGCCTGTGCCACGCTCTCTCCTCTGTTGCTGTGCGTCTGATCAGATCTGCCTCCCCTCAACCTGTTTGCCGTATATGGCGCACACACATGGACACGCACTCTTACACACACACACACACACACACGCACGCACACACACACACACACACACACACGCACACACACGCACGAGAAGCTGATGTGCGTATCCAGTATTCAGCGTCAACAAAGAAAACTAAAAGATCCATTCTCTGCCGCTTTTGCAACCGCCAACCAAAGACTGTGTGTGTTACCTGCTGCACCGAAAACTCTGCTCACACACACACACACACACACACACACACACACACACACACACACACACACACAGTGAAGAAAAGGGGTTAAAAATGGACTCTTTAAAGAGTTATGTTACCCCAGCCTTTCCTCTAGCTCAACTTCAAGTAGCCTACCTGTGTGTGTGTGTGTGTGTGTGTGTGTGTGTGTGTGTGTGTGTGTGTGTGTGTGTGTGTGTGTGTGTGTGTGGAATGGGATCACGCTGTTCCCTTAAAAGTATCCACTCCTTTTGATCCCTTCACTCCAGTTTACAGCGGTCAGCTCAGCTCACTTACACACTTTGGCCCCTTTATAGCTTGTGGAAAAAACAACCCTAACACACACACACACACACACACACACACACACACACACACACACACACAGATGTATATATAGGCTGCTACACACACACACACATACATACACACACACCTCCACTCTTCCCTTTAAGTGCCGAGCCATGCAGCACATGTCAACACCCCGCGCACACACACACGCACGCGCGCACACACACACACACGCGCACACACACAGCCATGAAAGCCCCATAAAGTCACCTTAGGATCCTTCTTCTGTGGTCCAGACGAGCCCGTTCTTCACAGTCTTCCGCTCCTCTGTCAGACTTCTATCTCCTCTCCTCTCCTCTCCTCCTTTCCTTCCTTCCTTCCTTCCTTCCGTGCTGTCCGTGCGTCCTTTATGTCTCTCTCTCTCTCTCTCTTCGTCTCGGTGCTCGGTCAGTTCCCAGCGTTTTTCCCGAGCCCCTCCATATCCGCCCCGCCAGTCGTTTCTACCACCGAGCGAGCGTACCTCTTCACACACACGCGCGCACGCACGCACACACAAGCCGCTGCGTTCCTATAGTCTCTCTCTCTCTCTCTCTCTCTCTCCCTCTGTTTATCTCTCTCTCTCTCTGCGCTCTCTCTCCTCTGTCGGAGAAGAGCTCGGAGAGTGTGTGTAAGTGCGTGTTCGCGTGTGCTTGTGTGCGTGGACGTGTGTGTGTGCGTGTGTGTGCGCTCTTGCCTTGCCCCGCCAGCAGCAGAGGACTTCCCCCGGTGCCCGCCCTGGGTCCTAGCGTCCGCCCGTTCACTGAAAGAATGCCATTGTATACGGAAGGTACAAACAAAGATCGTCTATGGTTTTGAGAAGACGAGTCACACATTGCTGCGGCATTATTGCCTCTATTGCTATTTCTAACCAGAATAAATACAAATAGAAAAATAGAATAAGTCAAATATAAGCTGAATCTAAAATGAATGGAAGAAGACTTCAAGAAGAGAATATAATTCAGACAAAAAAACACTCTCATACCACCAAAATACATAAAGAAAACTAATGAAAACTAATATCACATCAAAATATTATTACTGTGTTTTTTTTAGTAAATGTTAATTATGCATTGGAAGCACATACCTTTCCAAAAAAAATGCATCAAGAAAAATAAATAGACTATTTCATCTATTGCCACAGAAAGCTGCATCTTATAGGCTCAATATGGAGCTGTTTAACATCCAAAGGTAAAATTTAGTTTTTTTGTCAGTAAGTTGTTTTGAGTCTGTAGCCGAGTGGTCGCTATGGCAACAGCAGGGCAGGAGCAAGAGGCAGAGAGACATGTGAGGATGTAGGAAGCCATCAGAGGACGGAGGACGCAGGACGCAGGAGACATGTCCTCTGCACAGCATCACGTCTGAGTTCACACCTGACCCCTTTGTTCTGATAGTTAAGCACCCTTTACAACCACGTCCTCTATAGAGTGAGTGCAAATCCATCACAGGTCACCGACACACACACACACACACACACACACACGCGCCTAGTTTCTAGAAATAGTTTCTAAACTGTGTGAAGCACAAAGCAAAGACTGCAACTGTGAGAAGTCAGAGATCTTTTTTGTGTTTTTTTTTTTTTTAACCGAGTGAGTCCTCCACTCAAATATTGTACATCTTTGGTGCAGCTACCTTCTTCCTCATCTCCTAACACCTCCCTCCCTTTTTTCTCCCCTCCCGTCCTTCCTCAGAGCGTCATCAGGTTGCCATAGCAACTGCCCGCCTATGGGAGACAGAGATCAGATCATTATGGATACCATGGGATCCTGAAACTTAAGGACTTGATTTCCTCCCTGCAACACAGGAAGTGGGAACCCTTAACAGGAAAGCTTGAACTCCTTCTCAGTGAAACAACCAGGAGGCTGGATGATGCTTTTCATTCCTTCACAGACTCCAGTACTGCTCCTCCACCATCCCAGCACCTTGCTAAAAATAAACCCGGTTTGATTAGATATGCTAATGAACTGTTTTGAGATGTAAACATGTTGCCCCGAGAAACAGTTCAGCAGAACTTGCTCTGAATTTAATGGACCTGACAGACGTGGCAGTGGAGGGCCTCGAGCCCACAGTCAGGAAATCCAACATGCGCTCTGGTTTTATTCATGGGTGGGGAAATGGAAGTGGGAAAAGTGCAGCGCCGCCTGTTCAAGTTGAGAGATGGAAGCACAAAATACACCGAGGAAACTGTTTTGTTTGATAAAGATCAAAGAGAATTGTTGGGAGAGAGAAGTGTGTTTACGAGTCCTCGAATCCAGACTGCCTCTCCCTGCCCCTGTTATTAGTGCTGTGTGTGTGTGTGTGTGTGTGTGTGTGTGTGTGTGTGTGTGTGTGTGTGTGTGTGTGTGTGTGTGTGTGTGTGTGTGTGTGTACTGGGAGCCCAGAGGGCTGCATTAAGCTGAAGTGACAGTGGGGATCTTTAAGATGTCTCCCAAAGTTTGCCATTGAGGGAGATCTTATCTCTGAAGCCCCAAAAAACAGCGGAGGGGAGGAGAGGACGAGAGGACGAGAGGGGAGGGGAGGAGAGAGGACGAGAGGATAGGAGAGAGGAGGAGAGGAGAGGAGGAGACAGGACGAGAGGGGAGGAGAGGAGGAATAAAGAGAGAGGGAGTGAAAGAGTGAGGCAGAGTCCAGGTAGCACGGTTACATATGTGGCAATTCTTGAGGATCCACAAGTGGCAAGAAAGTCAGTAGCACACTGTAAAACCTGATGAGTAAAGTCAACTCAAATAGTTTAAGGAAACCGATTGCCTTGAACCATTTAAGTTAAATAACTTCAATCCTTTTAGTGGAAACTTATTTGTAATGTTTGTATGAACTGAGATGCAATGAATGTATCACAGTGCGCGTAGGGCTGTGCGGTATACCGGTTCAATTTGAAACCAGGTTGCCGTACAGTATGAATTTTTCATATACCGCACAGTTGTTGCTCTTCGGAAGGCAGCAACATACATGTTTCACTGTTGAGAGCGCAGCGGTCAGAACTGCTTAAATGTCATGGTTATAACTTTAGTCATGGTTATAACTTTAGTCATGGTTATAACTTTAGTCATAGTTATAACTTTAGTCATGGTTATAACTTTATAACAACAATTAATCACCCACAACTAACGCTCTTCAACAGGGTAAAACATCACGACACAACAGTTTGTGACACATAAACAATTTCTAACACTAATAATTGTACATTTATAAAATTACACCGCCGAACTGCATGCTGGGTAAGAAGAAACTCTTCCGGTCTGCTGGTTACAATAACGGTGTTATCGGATAGGACAGTGTATATTTCTCTGTAACGTCATTATGGCTGCAGTTCGCTTATGAGTTAGTGTATCACTCAAGTAACTAACACGCTCTATGCCATTTAAGTTGGGTTAGCTTACTTCTTTTATCCAGACGAGCTGCTAGGTTTTACAGTGTGTCTGGAAGCGGTCTGGCCGAAATGACATGAACTTCATGCCTAAACCACTTTGGCTACTTGGGAACTGGTTGCGTTCATTTTAGTCCAACATGAGTTGAACTCTTTGAGTTTCTGCGTAGCTGTTTTCTTCTCTATATGGGATAGATGCCTAAAATAATAATGTAATGACAAACGTTGCGTGTTCTAGTCATGTCCCCATGGGTCCAGGACACGCTAAAACAAATGAACTGTGGTATGTCTGGTAGGATTAAGAGTTAGAGATTAAGGCTCAGCGTAACGGGGGGAAACGGGGTGAAATGCTGAATCTAACATCCTCATGTACACATGCAATCCACACACACACACACACACACACACACACACACACACACACACACACACACACACACACACACACACACACACACACACACACACATGCACAGCGGAGACAGAGCGTCCTGGGAGGCGTCCACAGTCATGATCCTTCATTCTTTAAATGGGGCTGCCGTCTTGGCCCGTCTACCCAGAGGCCTCGGCCGGGCGGAGGGGCGGGTCAGCAATCATGTGTGTGACAGGAAACAGGCAGGCCTATCGGCTGTCAATCAAACTCTTCATTTCCTCTCCGGTCTCTCCCTCCATGTGTTTCTCTCCGCCTTTCTGTCGCTCTTTTCTCCCTCAAGTCTGACAAGCAAAAGATCTTCACTTCAGAGAGGGAAATAAGTGAGAGAGTTACAGTGTCCATGTCTACCATTCACACACACACACACACACACACACACACACACACACACACACACACACACACACACACACACACACACACACACACACACACACACACACACACACACACAGCGAGCAGTGGTTTGTCATTGTAACGCTTTAGCTTCCAAATCATCCCTAACACTTTTTCTGCAGACAGGCAGACACACGACATTCCTCAGAAGACTAAGAGAGAGTGAGAGAGAGGGAGAGAGAGAGAGAGTGAGAGAGAGTGAGAGAGAGAGAGAGAGAGAGAGAGAGAGAGAGAGAGAGAGAGAGAAAGGAAGTTGTGTGCACTGTCTGTCTCTCTCTCTCGTTCCAGCGGCGGCTGAGAGCCCCACACGGATCGATAGTAATCCTCGGTGGGAGCCGTTTATTTTGAAATGTGTGTGAGGCCCAGTGGGCGACAGAATCCACATTCACACTCACACACACACACACACACACACACACACACACACACACACACACACACACACACACACACACACACACACACACATGCATGCAGCGTTATAAATCTCGCTGCAGCTGGAGTTGGTGCTGCGCTCAAGCACAAGAACGTAGTACACACTCAACGCACTCAGGGCCTGACAAGCGAGGCCCCTGCTGGGCCGGGCCCTCGTCTCCTCCGCTGGGCCGGGCCCTCGTCTCCTCCGCTGGGCCGGGCCCTCGTCTCCTCCGCCGGGCCGGGCCCTCGTCTCCTCCGTTGGGCCGGGCCCTCGTCTCCTCCGCTGAGCAGGACTCACAGGGCCCCGGGCCGGAGGAGGGGACCCGGCGCGTCTCGACAGCGTCCCCCTGCCAAGGTCTCCGTTCCTGGGGACGGCCGCTCTCAGCAGCTGGCTCTGCTGGAGCTCTGTACGCCGACGCCGAGCCGCTGGCTGTCTAGTCCTGCCAGGAATTTATAATTCTACAATCACAGGGGAACTTCTTTTTTCTTCCCCTGACCAATATAAGCAGGAAGCAGGGAGAACTTTTTTCATATGATGCATATGCGGTACAAAAAGGCTTTTTTCTTCAGTAAAAGACACATTTAAAAGTGGATTCATTTCATGGCAAACATCTATTCATTTCAGGAGATACGCTGAAGTGAATCTAATAAAACACACTATTCCCATTGTTGACTAATAGTAGAGCGTCTCAACAGCTTTGAGGGAAGCTAAGCTAATACAATCTGGTAGCTTATATTACATTTAGACATCTATGAAACAGGAGTCGATGGTATAATAAACCGTGTTAACTTATTGTCTTAACATTTCACAAACACAACGACGTCTCAGAAAACACCAACAAATGAGAAGCCACCAATTTTGGCTCTAGACCTTTTTTTCTTTTCCCCTGTGTTTGAGTTGTCGTAGGAACCCCAAATTAATTCCAATACTTGTGTTTATTGTATGTATTTGTTCAGCAAAGTCTTGGAAATTCTTTTTTATATCTCCAAAAAAAAATCACTTTTAAAAGATATTTTGATCATAACTATGAACATCCAGCACGATATGAGCAAGATTTCCCAAAGATGCCTCACCAAGTGTTTCAAACTGTATTATGGTGCACTAACAACAGCCCACATACTAATAAGACACCTTTTTGGAAAGATTAGGAGCTAAAGAATCGGAATCTGTAACATAAATCATAGTAGAACACAGCATTTGGGTGTTCAAAGGAGTTTCAGTCAAAAATCGTTCGGTTCAAAAATTTAGTTTACATAAGTACTTAAACTTAACGGTTACTTTAATTATGTTTCACACCAGATGTCTCTTCTCACAAGGGTTGCGGTATTGTAGCAATTTAAATGAAGTTAAACAACGATGTGGTTCCGGAAATAATATGTTGTTGTTCTTTGTCTGATAATAGGAGCAGGGGGATTTTCGCACCCTGTTTTAGACTGAGGCTGTATGTTTAGATATGACTGATAGTACAGCCACCGCACGTTAGGGACCGAACTAACAAGTTCGCTCACGGTCAGGTAGCAGGTTGGCTCTGAAGGTTTTTTTGGGCACTCTTCATTCACACCTAAACGGCAGTAAGTAAAAGTAGCTCGTCTCCTCCGTCAGAAAGCCTTCAGGACTAACTTTTCATGAGGATGTGCAGATGAACCTTCTGGTGATCTAAGCAGTGCCAAGCTTTTTAGAACAAAGTCAGTATTTGGACCATGTTGCTCCATTGGCACTTTTACCAATTAACACCCATTTCCAGCACATAATAAAGAAATCACTGCAAATGGGCCTTTAAAGTTTCAGAGAGGATGATTTGTATCGGGGTCCAATAATCACAGCAAAAGCTCCGGAGGGTTTGTTTGGCAGCTCGCTGTTCGGACTTGTCTGGGCTTGCTGGTGGACGTTTGGGAGGATCAGTTTGGATCTGTGGGCAGAAATGTTCCCCTCACACACACACACACACACACACACACACACACACACACACCTGCGCTCCGCCTGAGAGCATTGCATTATCTGAGGCAATCTAGCAGCACCTCGAATGTCGTTGCCGTTCCTGCGGGGCAAAGTGAGAGCAGTAAAAATGACCAAAAACACGAAGCGAGCATAAAGTTGGAAAAGCGGTCATTTTCAACATAAAGTTGCACGGTACAGGAACGCGACGCTGCAGTGAGCACTGATGGGGAAATTGATCTTCGCTAACGTGATCCATTTAGTTAATGCTTTTACACCGACTGAGCGGTTCAGGCAGCGGCGTAAGTTAGTTATGACGGCCCACATTGAAGCTATTACGGCGGGCGTTTTACCCAACCTGCAGCCTCAGCCGACCATAACGTATCACGAAAAATGATATCCAACACATCAGCCCAACTACCGTTACCCGTATTGAGGACTCACGTTATAAGCTTGCTTTCCTAATGTCACCAAAATGTTGTATTGTCGCATCACATGATCAAATAGAGACTTTGGACAGGCAGAGAGGAAGTCCCTCCCTTTCTTGCGTCATCCATGGGACTTTATTTAGGATTTGTTGCCTTGAATGTGATGTGATGTCATCCTTGTACAGAACACATCACTTCGCGGGCTCAGTGCAACCGTAGGCTGTGTCTCATGTGTGGAGGTCGTCACAGTGAAGTCCAACGGAACGCTGACCAAGACATTTTCAGGCAACCGAATTGTTATAATTAACTTTCAGGAAGTGAAAGTTAGTTCTAAAGTTGTAATTCTGAACACAGACGACTCCCAGACCGGACAACACTGTGGCGCAACGGCATTGTCTGTATTTACGAAGTTAGGGTTGTAGCCCTTTAAGCCCTCACCCTAACCATAACCCATAATCCTATTTATTGTTTGAGTCGTGTTTAGAGGTTGTACATGGGGATTATATATTATTGTAGCCCTGATTTTTATGTTTAATTTGATACCTAACATGTTTTTTTTCTTTCTTTTGTGGATTTATACCATGTTTTTTTTCTTGATTTGTACCTTGTGACCTGATATAAAAGGACCCCCATTTTTGAGGCTCATAGCGTTAAATCGAGATCCAGTTACGATAATGATTCAAATGATTTCACCTTCAAGCCGTACCGTGATAAAATATCATTTCATCATTGCATGAACGATGCAACGCTGTCAACCTGATATCCAATTGGATTCTTTGATCATTCTCGTCAGATATGGGGCCTTTCTATCAGAAGATGTATCTAACCACTGAGCAACCACATTGCCCGTTAAGAAAGTGCAGCAAGTATATATATTAATGGTGCAGCCGGGGCATACGCTGCATGTTGCTCTGCCGGCACATGGGACCTGACCACTCAACTCTCTCTGGACTTTGCAGCAGTCAGCAATACAGACGTATCCTCAGCGAAACCGCCAGCTCAATAGTGAACCTCCTTCAGTGCAGAATAATCACCTCTTGTGACAACATCCCCAAGCTGCTCAGGAGTCTCTACCTCCTCAAATACCCTCTCGCCATAAGATAAAGACATTAGAGACTGTGGGATTTGGAGAAAGTTAAGAATTGGGTCTGTGATGCACAGTGATACAGACCTGCGGTATGGAAGTTTGGGATCTCTGACAGACACCATCAAATGAGCGGCAGGGCAGACTGGAAGAAAATCGCGTTTAGAACAAAAAGAAAACGTTTAGGGAATCCTCTGACTGATGAGAATCACATTACTGTGTTTGCTGGGAATAAACGGCTGTGAATAACTTTTACGTCGACACACAATGGGATTAGCATAGCATTGAAATAAAAGGTCAATAAGAAAATGCTTTGTGCCATATGTCTCCTCTGTGAATCTATAAACTAGCCTCTCCCTCTCCACTGCTGTGTCGTCCCTCGCACACTCCCATCCGTCTCCTCCGTCTCTCTCCTCCCTCACTCGCTGTCCCTGGGTGGGATGAGTCATCGAAGAGAGAGAAGAAAAGAAAGGAGAGGAGGTGTATTTGTGTGTACTGTATATATATGTGTGTGTGTGTGTTGTGTCATTCCTCCTGAGGTGCTGTGCCCTTCACACTCCTTCTCAGCTTCATGTCAACCTTGCTGCTAGAGTGCAGACGTATGCAGCAAAGGTACACACACACACACACACACACGCAAACGCACAACTTGACTCCGGTATTTGAATATGATATAAGATAAAGTCTCATCCTGCACAGATGCTTTTGTGTAAAAACTTCAAAAAGTGTACATACTGGTATTTCTCTTACAGTATGATGGGATGAAACCACCTACATTGTGACCACCTACATGTGTTCTGGTAGACAATGAAGTCACCCACAAGGGTTTTACAGTTGCTATCCTGAACAAACAGAAACGATACAACAGAAATACCTATTTTTAACAACTTTCCCTCCCCTTCTCACATTAAAGATGTCCCAGTGAAACAGAAGTTAGACTGTCTTCAGCTTCTATACGGTGACTATTTCATACTGCAACGCAATATTTGAGTGCAGTACTGGTACAAGTAGGATTTAAATCAACTCCTTTGCATTTGATTGGACTGCTAAAAGTGGGCGGGCTTAGAATGTAGTTGGAGAAACAGTGTGTAACATTAAAGGAGATTAATTGGCAGAAATGGAATATAATATCCATAATGATGTTTTAACCACACTGATAGCGGTTCTTCCACGTCTGTAAAGCAAGTTAACCAGAGCCTCACTAGCTAACCTAAACTGACCCGGTCACGTTCTTGTTAGCGTTCAGTATTCAGTGCTCAAACACTGACTTTCACTGACGAGTAAATAAGAATGTAAAGGGTTAATTAAACATATAACCCACCCCAGTGGCTCCCGTCCATGAATTTTCTCTTGACTGGTTAAACTCGGCCGTCCTTTCCCTGTTAAGGGGTGTGTGGTGTGGAGGACCCAAATGCACGCACAACAACAGTTTAACTCTCAAGGGCTTTATTTTCAAAAAATAGGAAAAACCAAGAATCGCACCAAACAAAGTATACTACCGGCCAAGTCCTGCTCCCGAGTCGGGAGGGCAACTCAACCGAGCTCGAACAAACAAAGATTCGCACCAAACAAAGTATACTACCGGCCAAGGTCCTACTCCTGCTCCTGAGTTGGGAGGGAAACTCAACCGAGCTCAAACACGCTACTCCAGAGAAAACACCGGGCTGGTACTGAAACGTCCTGACAACCAGCCAGGGAACGCCGTGGTCCTTAAATCAGCTGCCGGCGATCAAGGTGATGCACGACAGCTGGGAGGAGGAGGGAGGCGTGGCAGAGGGTGGAAACCGGGGGAGGAGACTGTAGGCTGACAAGAGAAAACATTAGCACGTGGCTCACAATAACAAAATCTGACAGGAGGGGAAAAACAAGGAAACACACTAGGAGCAGACAAGGAATCTAACAGTACCCCCCCCTCAACGGGAGCCTCTCGGCGAACCACCGGGCCTACCCGGGTTCCGTCGGTGGAAAGCAGTTATCAGCCCCGGATCAACGATCCGGGAACGGGGCACCCAGCACCGCTCCTCTACTCCATAACCCTCCCAGTCCACCAGGTACTGAAACCCCCTACCCCGCCGGCGGACATCCAGGAGGCGACGGACCGTGTAGACAGGGCCCCCCTCAATGAGCCGGGGGGGCGGAGGGGGTACTGGCGGAGGATTTAAGGGGCTGGAGACAACGGGCTTGAGGAGAGAGACATGAAACACAGGGTGAATCCTCACGGCACGAGGCAACTGTAGCTTGACCGAGACAGGGTTGATAATGGAGATGATGGGAAAAGGACCGACATATCTGGGGGAGAGCTTCTTAGACTCGGTGCGTAGGGAGATGTCCCTAGCCGAAAGCCACACCGATTGTCCAACGCGGTAGTCCGGGGCTGGAACGCGACGTCGATCCGCCACTCTCCTGTTCTGCTCTGCTGTGCGAAGTAGAGCAGCCCGAGTCTCCCTCCACATGCGCCGACAACGACGGGCATTGCGCTGGACCGATGGTACAGCCACCTCGACCTCCTGGCTGGGGAACAGGGGGGGCTGAAAGCCCAAGGAGGCCTCGAATGGGGAAAGCCCGGTGGCAGTAGAGGTGTGGGTATTGTGGGCGTACTCGACCCACGGGAGGTGACGGCTCCAAGAAGAGGGACTGGCGGCAGTCACACACCTGAGGATGGCCTCGAGCTCTTGGTTCAACCTCTCCGTCTGGCCATTTGACTGTGGGTGGAATCCTGAGGAGAGGCTGGCCGTGGCGCCGAGGGTCTGACAAAAAGCCTTCCACAACTGGGACGAAAACTGAGGTCCGCGGTCTGAAACTATGTCCACAGGGATGCCATGAAGCCTAACGACATGTAGGACTAGCAGGTCGGTGGTCTCACGGGCCGATGGCAGCTTGGGCAGGGGAACGAAGTGAGCAGCCTTCGAAAACCGGTCCACCACCGTCAGAATGACGGCGTTGCCGTCGGATGGGGGGAGACCAGTGACGAAATCCACCCCGATATGGGACCACGGACGTTGGGGCACAGGGAGTGGTCGTAGTAACCCCACGGGAGGTCGGTGCGAAGCCTTGTTGCGGGCGCACGTAGTGCAGGCCAGCACATAAGAACGGGTGTCCTCCTCAAGAGATGACCACCAAAAGATGCGGCGGAGCCAGCTTACAGTCCGGCGGATGCCGGGGTGTCCAGAGAGACGGGACTCGTGGGCCCATCGCAGAACTTGGGACCGGACAGCCAGAGGAACAAACAGGCGATTCGGGGGCCCCCCTCCGGGGTCAGGTTGGGTGTGCTGGGCCTCACGTACCACCCTCTCGATCTCCCAGGTGACCGCACCCAGTACGCACGAGGGGGGTAGGATGGTTTCGGGAGTAGAGTCTCCATCCTCCGGAGCAAACTGACGGGAGAGAGCGTCCGGCTTGGTGTTCTTGTGCCCCGGTCGGAAGGTGATGGTGAAGTTGAAGCGGGTGAAGAACAGAGCCCAGCGGGCCTGGCGGGAATTGAGGCGTCTCGCCGTGTGAATGTACTCCAAATTGCGATGGTCGGTCCATACTATGAAGGGGAGCACCGATCCCTCCAACCAGTGTCTCCACTCCTCCAATGCCAACTTGACAGCCAACAGTTCACGGTTGCCCACGTCATAATTCCTCTCCGCCGGAGAAAGTCTACGGGAGAAAAACGCACAAGGATGGAGTTTGGAGTCGGAAGCTGACCGCTGGGAAAGTACAGCTCCGACTCCGGTGTCCGAGGCGTCCACCTCGACGACAAACTGGCGGGTCTCGTCTGGGTGGACCAGGATCGGGGCAGAGATGAATCGCTCCTTGAGAGCACGAAAAGCCCCGTCGGCCTCCGGTGTCCATGAAAAATGGACCTTGGAGGAGGTGAGCCGTGTCAGCGGTTCTGCCGTTCGGCTGTAGTTCCGGATGAACCGCCGGTAGAAGTTGGCGAACCCCAGGAACTGCTGGAGCTTCTTCCTTGAGGCGGGCACCGGCCACTCCGTTACTGCCCTAACCTTCTCAGGGTCCTTTCTCACCTGCCCCTCCTCGATGAAGACGCCCAGGAACTGAACAGAGGTAACATTGAACTCACACTTCTCAGCCTTAACGAAGAGCTGATTCTCCAATAGTCTCTGCAGAACCAGGCGAACATGGTTAGTGTGGTCCTGAGGGGTCGGGGAGAAGATCAAAATGTCATCAATATACACAAAAACAAAGCGGTTCAAGAAGTCACGGAGGACGTCATTCACCAGGGCCTGAAAAACGGCAGGGGCATTAGTCAATCCAAACGGCATCACCATGTACTCAAAGTGTCCCAGGGGTGTGTTAAAGGCAGTCTTCCACTCATCTCCTTCGCGAATTCGGACCAGGTGATACGCGTTGCGGAGGTCCAACTTGGTGAAAATCTTGGCTCCAGCTAAGGACTCAAAAACAGAGGAGATAAGCGGTAAAGGATATTTATTCTTGATAGTGATCTGATTCAAACCTCTGTAATCGATGCAGGGCCGGAGGCTCTTGTCCTTCTTGGAGACGAAGAAGAAACCTGCTCCCACTGGTGAAGATGAGGGACGAATGATTCCAGCGGTGACCGAGTCCGTAATGTACCTCTCCATAGACTCACGTTCTGGCCGGGAGAGATTATATAGGCGGCTCGTGGGAAGTGGGGCGCCCGGAAGCAGGTCAATGGCACAATCGTAGGGCCGATGAGGGGGAAGAGAAAGAGCCCGCTCCTTGCTGAATGCCTCTCCCAAATCCGCGTATTCCTGGGGCACTGCGGTGAGACCCAGGCCGGTTTCTGGTTTGCTGGGGGGGATAACCGGACGGGGCACCGCAGATCTGAGGCAGCGGGAGAGACAGGTGGAACTCCAGCCGGTGATCTTACCTCCAGCCCAATCAATCTGTGGATTATGATCCTTGAGCCAGGGGAGTCCCAGGACTAAGGGTGTCTGCGGGGACGGAAACACGCAGAACCGGGTCTTCTGACTGTGATTACCGGACACGAGCAGGGAAATTGGCTGAGTCCAGTGTGTTATCTCCGCCAGAGAACTACCATCCAGTGCGCTCACCAGCAGGGTGCGCGCTAGCTCCTCCACAGGGATTCCATGGCTACTAATAAACTCAGTGTCCAAAAAGTTCTGTTCAGCCCCTGAGTCAATGAGAGCTGACAGGTGCACAGGCCCCGACGCTAAACCCAGGGTGACAGGAAACAATGCTTGAGACTTGGAATGGGGACCTCTCCTTGAATCGCTCGCCAACACCCCCACTCTTACCGGCGAGCTCCCTCTTTTGGCCGAGCGGGGCAGACGGCCATGCGGTGTCCCGACTCACCACAATACAGACAGCTTCCCGTGCGGAGGCGTCTCTCCCGCTCCTCTGGAGAGAGATGAATCCGCCCGAGCTGCATTGGCTCCGCCGGTTCCAAAGGGGAAGGTGCCGAGGAAGGAGAGCGAGAGCGCTCCTGGCTGTACAGTCGGAAAGGGCTCGGAGGCTGAGAGCTGGGAGCAGAAGAAAACTGACGTACCGGATTGGAAGGCCGGTAGTTCCTCTCCCGACGGCGCTCCCGAATACGGTTATCCAGCCTGATCGAGAGCGCGACGAGCTCCTCTAATGAGTCCGGCTCCTCCCGGACGGCAAGCTCATCCTTCAGAACCTCCGACAGACTGCAGCGATATATTCCCCTCAGCGCCTCTCCGCCCCAACCTGACTCAGTGGCCAGAATCTGAAAATCCACAGAGTATTCTGCTGCGCTGGAGGAACCCTGACGAAGACTGAGCAATCGCTGAACAACGTCCCGGGTGTACACTGGGTGGTCGAATATCCTCTTGAATTCCTCCATGAAGTGCTCGTAGGAGACCTGGGCGGAGCGTCTGTGGAGCCATGCCTCAGCCCAGACCAGCGCCTTGCCACGCAGCAACCCCACCGTATAAGCCACTCTTGCATTGTCCGAGGCGAACGTGCGGGACTGCTGGGTAAAAACAAATCTACACTGGAGCATGAACCCTCTGCACTCCCCGGGCGCTCCATCATAGGGCACAGGTGAGGGAACGAAGGACTCGCGGGTGCTGGATGACTCCCCGTCCCCCCGGACCGGCTCCGAGGCAGGGGGACGGCGCAGTGTGAGGTCCTGCATAAAGCCTCCTATCTCCGCCATCTGGGACCCGATGGAACGCTGGGAGTCCAGTAGGTCCTGCAGCACCTGATGGTGTTGGCCGAGGAGAGCGCCATGAGAGGTAATCGCCTTCTGCAGAGTATCCGCAGACGGCGATGCTGCTGCGGCGGCTGGGTCCGTCATCGTGGTCAGGACGTTCTGTTAAGGGGTGTGTGGTGTGGAGGACCCAAATGCACGCACAACAACAGTTTAACTCTCAAGGGCTTTATTTTCAAAAAATAGGAAAAACCAAGAATCGCACCAAACAAAGTATACTACCGGCCAAGTCCTGCTCCCGAGTCGGGAGGGCAACTCAACCGAGCTCGAACAAACAAAGATTCGCACCAAACAAAGTATACTACCGGCCAAGGTCCTACTCCTGCTCCTGAGTTGGGAGGGAAACTCAACCGAGCTCAAACACGCTACTCCAGAGAAAACACCGGGCTGGTACTGAAACGTCCTGACAACCAGCCAGGGAACGCCGTGGTCCTTAAATCAGCTGCCGGCGATCAAGGTGATGCACGACAGCTGGGAGGAGGAGGGAGGCGTGGCAGAGGGTGGAAACCGGGGGAGGAGACTGTAGGCTGACAAGAGAAAACATTAGCACGTGGCTCACAATAACAAAATCTGACAGGAGGGGAAAAACAAGGAAACACACTAGGAGCAGACAAGGAATCTAACATTCCCAAGTTCTTCTGTTGACAAGTGAACCTGGCAACCTGAGCATACGCACGGTTGCCAGGTTCACTTGTATTAGTACATTTTACTTTGTTGTGTCAGGTTGGACAGTCGGTCTAGTAGTTTTGTTAATATTACTTAGTGGGAATGATCAAGTTTACTTATCAAAATAAGGATGCATAATTACAAACAAACACAAAGTAACACATTAAATAAAAAGTTACCTTTTAAAGTAAAAGGACTGAAATAATAATTTATTGTAGAATTTACACATATAATCAAGGTAATAATTATATGGCCAAAAAGTCATTTTTTTCAGTGCACCTGAATCAAAGTGGTTTTGTTATCATAGAAAAAGTCATTTATATCTACGCAGTCCGTCTTCCGTGTAGTCTGCCGTGTTGCACCGCCACTGGCTCTAGAGAGAGCAATTCCTGTTTCACGTTATCTGAAGGTGGATGCGTACCGAAACCCCGTATTAAACCGGCTCCGTTGCTAAATCATGAAAGAACGTTACTAGTGTTTTTATTAGTACTTTTTAATGTTGTTGTCATGTATTATCATGCACACCTGCTCTGTTGAGTTCCTCCAACTACACACACACACATAGACACAAACAAGTACACACACAAAGCGCAAGCAGATAGGCTGCTGTGGTGAAGAGAACCAGAGGAACTGAAGTTGAACATGCTTGGAAAAAGGAGGGGTGAGCTGAGGGGTCTTTAGTTGGTTGCAAACTTCAACAAACCACCAGATGCCACTAAATCTTACACACTGTTCCTTTAAGCATGTCACATTTTGTTTTGGCCGGCTAGCACTGTCACCTCACGGCATGAGGGAGCAGGGCGGTTCTTCTGTGTGGAGTTTGCACGTTCTCCCCATGTCAGCGTGGGTTCCCTCCGGGTTCTCCGGCTTCCTCCCACAGTCCAAACACATGCAGCTCAGGTTAATTGGAGGCTCTAAACTGCCCGTAGGTGTGACTGTGGGTGTGAATGGTTGTGTGTCTCTAGATGAGCCCTGAGATAAACTGGAGACCTGTCCAGGTGAACTCTGCCTTCACCCAATGTCAGCTGGGATCGGCTGGGATAATGGAATGGAACATTTGGTTTTACAGGAAGAAAGGTGATTGGATTTTGATATAAAAATATGCAAAAATCACTGTTATTGAATAATATGGGATTTCAGGATTTAATACAAGCAACTCTTATGATACAGGTTATGATACGATGTGACGACAATGCTCTAATTGCAGATAATTAGGCACTTATCAAGCAGTCAAGGGCATAAACCCCCCACATATGCATCAGTCTTCTCGGGACAGCCGATACATCTTTGTCACTTCACCACCTGTATTGTTGTCAACTTTTGACAAACGGGTCGAGATTACATTTATCTGTCCTGTCTCTGTGGCAGGTGATGGATTAGTATACATATTTCCAAAATGACAAAGACTTATCAAACGGTGATGATATAACCATGATAACATTTCCTTGGAACGATGTTTGGGCTAGCTGTTAGCTTGTAGTGCCTTCAAAAAAGAAAAATGATCAAATAAGGTGCTCTTACAAATAAGGACATATCTTTAATGAAGGAGCAATGGGAAGAAACAAAACACGTGTATGAGTTACAGCTTTACACAAACGATAAATTGTAATGACAGAATAATGATACTTATACTACTAATAATATTGATAATGCAACTACTTTACGTTGTTTTATTACCCAGCAATTATTAAGGGAATGTAATATCTGAACTAATGATGCTGTAATAACACTGACTAGACCCTTTTACAGCCGACGTCATAATTAAATCACTGTGTTAGCTGAAGTCCAAACAAAGTAAAAACTGTAGGCCAACACAAATTCCCTCAGAATAGTGGGCTAAATTTTCACACCAAAAATGTCATCCTGCTTGTTGTCGGATGCCAGAAGCAATATAGCATTCATGTGAGATGATAAACTGTGATTCTAGGCTCTAGCGCGCTCCAATATTGGCAAAGCCTTTCAGAGATTGAGAGGAATGTTGCTCATAGTTTAGCTTAACTTTATGGCTAAATGCTAAGAGGTATTGAGAGGAATGTTGATCATAGTTTAGCTTAACTTTATGGCTAAATGCTAAGAGGGATTGAGAGGAATGTTGCTCATAGGTTAGCTTAACTTTCTGGCTAAATGCTAAGAGGGATTGAGAGGAATGTTGCTCATAGGTTAGCTTAACTTTCTGGCTAAATGCTAAGAGGGATTGAGAGGAATGTTGCTCATAGCTTAGCTTAACTTTATGGCTAAATGCTAAGAGGGTTTGAGAGGAATGTTGCTCATAGGTTAGCTTAACTTTATGGCTAAATGCTAAGAGGGTTTGAGAGGAATGTTGCTCATAGGTTAGCTTAACTTTCTGGCTAAATGCTAAGAGGGATTGAGAGAAATGTTGCTCGGAGACTGAACTATATGAGAGACAAAGAGATGGCCAGCTGTTGGGCGTATTTTCAGTAAAGCATGGTGGAATTAGAAAGCTAATTAGCGGATTGCTGGCTACGTAGCTAGCTTGCAAATTCTGCGACGCAACACTGGGTGCTAGTCTACCAGCATTGTAGGGCTCAGCTAATATGGACCTATTGGTCAATGTTAACTTTCTCAAGGTACTCGTGTGATCCTGGAGAGTGAGTGTATCGTAAAATGCGGGTTATAAGCCGCTACTTTTTACTGTTTTTCTTTAAATTTAGTAGATGAGGCTTATAAAAGGGTGCGCCTTATAACCCGCATTTTACGGTACTCTAAGAGAAGCTCTTACTTTCTTCAGTCATTATAGAAGAAAATGTCAGCAAAACGTGCCAGCCAGCGTTAACTAGCGTGCGCAAATAATTATTCTGAACAAAAATTCAAAAATATTATTGTTTAAGTATTATTTATTTCAAGCAATATTCGATCAATGTATCCTTTCAGATGATTCCAACATAGCATCAACAGTGCTTTCTGTCATGGTGGTCATCATCTGTTGGCTCTATACTGTGTGTCCAGATGTCACAGGTGCTTTCACCACTGACCAAGCATGAGAAATATAACATTCACCACCAACCATCACTTGATTTGAAGCCTATTTATTTCAGACAGCATCGATTTCGGTGCAGCTGTGGTTGTTGGAGGCAAATCAGTCCAAAAAACTGAATGAGGGAGTCTAAACTGACTGGATCGCCCCAGACCTGTCCACAGAGACAGACAGACAGACAGAAGGCCTGTGAGATATTTGGCCTTCATTTGCAGTGACAGGTCAGCCTCCGTGCACTCTTGCCATATTTGCAGCGGCGGTGTCGCGACTCAGTCCTATTCAAGTGATACAGACCCGGCTCATCGCCCAGAAAATAAACAACCAACCACAGACCAAACACTTCGACATACACATCATTAGTCGTGCACTACCGCAGACGCCGGCTGATATTCACACAACACGACTAAACCCTCCCTGTGCATATACACACATGCAGACACACACAAACACACATTAAGCAACCAAGCAGTGTGCAGCCCTCCAGAGTGCTGTACTGTCATTTCCATAAATACTCTTAAAAGGTGCAGCCAAAACCATGGAAGGGTGCGATTGCCTCTCGGCTAGAAACGCACACACAAAAAAAAGCTCTTTTCTCTTTCAAGAGACTGTAGGAGAGGATGACCCACTTAATCGAACAATTTGGAGCGCCTGCGAATGTGAGCGTGCGTGTGTGTGTGTGTGAGCGTGTGTGTGTGTGTGTGTGTGTGTGTGTGTGTGTGTGTGTGTGTAAAAAGGCCTCCCAGCGCCTGGAGACAAACAATAAACAAAACCAACGAGCTTATGGTATTGCAGAGACATGGTGTGATGGCTGTCTTCCAAGAGTGTCGTGTGTGTGTGTGTGTGTGTGTGTGTGTGTGTGTGTGTGTGTGTGTGTGTGTGTGTGTGTGTGTGTGTGTGTGTTTAAAAAGGAATTGTGTCTGTGATCCCAGCTTTTTCACATCTCCATCTACTGTACAGGTATGTTTAATGCAGGGAACACTGTGCAGGGCCCGACCAGCGGTTTTATTTTTTTTATTTTTAGCAGCGTGTGTTTGTGTGGGTCTGTCATTCCCAGGGCTGCAGCAGTAATGAAGCCTTCCATCTGCCGTTTGGAGCCGGGTAAAGTGGAGTGGGGCTGGGGGTTGTGTACGTGTGTGTGTGTGTGTGTGTGTGTGTGTGGGGGGGGGGGGTCAATCCCGGTTTAGCCTCTAACTACTCGTGATGTCACCCATGACAATTCTAAAAATGTATTTGCTTATGTTACTTTCAGAAAGCAATTGTTCAATTTCCCTGCTGGCTCACGAAAAAGCTTTCATTTAATGACAAGGCATCATGCAAAGGACATCGCCGGATTCTCTCTTCTATTCTTTTGTTCTTTCCTCACACTCCTCCCTCCCTCTCTCTCTCTCCTTCCAGCCATTGAGATCCACTTTCATCTCCTTTTATGAAGCCATGAAACATCAGGCGGCGGCATAAATCTAACATGTGATCGGTGTAATGACCAAGCGGCAACAGGAGCCCGACGGATGCACGACTCACAGGGTCAAGGCTGCAGCATGCATGCGCTATATCTGTGGCACATAGCCACACACACAATTTACGGTAATGCAACTGATACAGCAGGCTAGTTTGACATGCGACTCATGAACAGGCTCACGGAGTACAAGACATGCCACGGAGGGGCAAATCTCCCAGCTCAGATAGCGTCTGTATACACACCCAGAGACGCAGGCTGAATGGAACACTAATGGGATTCAATCTTCTTGGTCCTCCAGAGCCCCGATACAAGCCGCTACAGCCCAACACAAATATCTCTCACTGAGCACACAACACAGACAGCCATTCACCAGAGAAAGGACAATGAATGCGGACGCTTTAAACAGCTCGTCTTCCTACGACGCCGTTCAATGTCGTAGAAACACGAGCTCTGTTAGGCGGCGGCCGTGTCCCAGAGCGAGCCGAGTCACAATGTACGGAATTTGGAAACTTAGACAAAAGTGCATTTTTAATCGAGCGGCTGGACACATAGTCACTGTAAAGGCCCAAAGGCACCGGACGTGTTAAATGACGTCTCACTGACGCTTCCAGCTCACTGTGAGGCATCAGATTTTAAACGCCTGCACCACAGAACCAGAATCAGAAACCGTTTATTTGCCAGGAATGTTTACACAAACGAGGAACTAGTGCAATGATATTAAATCAAGTATAAGATAAAGTGCTCAGATAAACAGATAACGTATGTAAGTGTATGTTAAAGTGACATGTGTGTTTAAATATGAAGTGTGCAGGGGAGTGACCGGTAAGAAGAAAGAAAAGAAAGAAAATATAAAGAAAAATAGTCCTGGGGGTGACAGAGTCACCGAGCAGTATTTTAGGAAACGTTTGCTATTCAAGCACATTTTGTTGTATATTGCAGATCCATCTAAAACTTAGGGAGGAGGTCAGGGCGGATGAGTCAAAGACTTGACTCGGCAGACCACTGGCACCACGAGTCCAGTCTGCGGTTTCAAAGTCCCGTGCTTCTTACGCCCATCATCCACTTCAACTCCTTTGGAGGAAAACAACATTGTCAGAGAACATTTTCCAGGCAGCAAATAGGTTTCCTTTAAAGAGTGTTTAGCGGAGAATGTTCGTCGTATATTGTTGTATTTAAGTGATAAGCATTTTATAGCATCTTAACAGATGTGGTTCTGGACAAAGTGAAGGATGACCATCATAACTCTTTGAGTACTTTTTCTGTGTGGAGTATTTCCAGCTTCCACTACTCCTTTAGTTTTGATGTAGTAACTCTTATATAAGCTTAGAGACTCAATCTACGACAAAAGTGACACTTTAAGGAGACACTTTTGTGTGTTTGTGTTCAGCCTGGGGAAGTTTTCCATAACCAATGATGTCTACTTGAGCGGTATTCCCCTTTAGACAGAGCCAAGACAACATGCATTTCTTTCAGTACTCCGTAATGCTTTTGGCTGCGTGAGTGTTAAGTGCGTCCCCATTGAGACAGGCCTGACCCCGGAGGCAACGCCGATGGCCGTACATCACTGTGACCTTTCTGAGCACCGCTGCAGCCCGCTGCCTTTGTTCGCCTAACGGGTCCCACACAAAGCGACTTTTGACCGACAACAGAGAGAGAAGGAGGGCAGAGATGGAGAGATAGCGGCGGAGGGGAGGGGATGAATGGATAAAGGGACAGGCGTCGGCTGGAGGTCCGCGCTAATGGCCCCTGTGTGTTTTGTAATTAGGAGCAGTGTCAAGAGACGCAGGGTGAAGGGATGGGGAGGGGGGGGTCAGATGACGGGCAAAAGAGAAACGGGCCAACGGAGAAGGGAAGGCAGAGAGAGGACAGATATCCAGACAGGCAGAATAAAGCCAGTGTACGAGAGAGGAAGAAAGAGAATACTGAAAAGAAGAGATTAAGGGCCAATTAAGACAGAGCTGAAGAGGTTGACTTCTGAAGAAAGCCGAGAGAAAGAGCTCCCATCGTCTGATCAGGAATAGATCCGGTGCTTTCCGCATCCATAGAGTGCGAGTGTGTGTCGAAGGGGAGCTGCGCTGATTCGGGGTTTAGGAACGGCCCTCGGACAACCCTTCCTTAAGGGGACATGACAAGCACCCGGACAACGAGGATAAGAGCACATGGTTCTATCTAGTCAGGCTTATCAAGCCTACTTTGAAACTCAAATTATTTTGCTATGCTGACAGTCTCCAGGAAATCCACTTGTTTCATGATAGAATACTCATGTTCCAGACATTTGCTTGAAACGCAAGTTCTTGATTGACCTAACAGATGGATAGATCATTGTTTTTGATGGATAGGAGATTCAGACTATAGGCTAAATAATTAGGACAGGCGCTGCTGTTTCCAAAAGTATTGTTTCCTATTTTGTTTCCCCATTTCAATTTCTTCTACAGAGAATATCATCACCTTAACATAAAAACACAGGAGTCTCCAGACAATGAAACAACCCTATAGGTTTGTGTTATGGGCGCCAGTTTTCATTATTTAAATGTATTTATTTTTTTGTCCTAGGTTATGGAAAGGATCACGGTTTGACTTAAAATAACTACATAAGTGGAGTTATACTTAAGTACAGAAGCAAAATGACAGAAAGGTTAAACGTTGACCTCAGGTTTTCACACTGGATATGAACAGTGGTCTCCTAAAAAAAGATGGCGCCCACTGTGGCTGACGGCTTTGCATCGTCCTCTTGAATATTAAATGAAAGTCGGGTGTTTTTTGGCAACACAAACCGACGCTTGGTCAGTGGCCCCATGTTCACTATGATGCTCTGGGCGCCGCTCTAATGTCAGTTATTGTCTTTTTCAGTTTTGATCCGCTACATGTAGATGTCTTTTCAGAGTAAACTTCTTTTTTTACAGGAAGTTTATTTTGTTGATATATAAGAGTGTGGTTTATGTCAACTTGACTGACGATAGTGACTACCGGGTGACAAACGAGTCATGTGATCTCAACTCACACGGCTAATGACGCTAACGATTCACGGCATTAGCAACCGACAACTCCACGACTGACGACACGTAAAAAGCATCATGCTTTGTCGTAGTTGAGAACAAATCACGGCACAGCGAGTACTAATGTCTGAAAATAGATCCAGAATTTAAAAGTGAAATGATTGAAACGGCAAATTGTATTGTTAGTTTTCTCCTCACTGTAGTCTTTAGTTTAGTTTTGGCTCACCGTTAGCAAAATCTGAAGCTCTGTGATTGGCTGTTTCTTGCTGAAATGCACCTTTAGAGATGTAGTTAACTTCTCTCCTGAAGTTTGATGTAGCCTACACAAGCTTGTACCTCTGACTCCTTCTGAAATTATTTTCTAAAACAATTGTTCACCTTGCGTGCGGATGATTCATTGAGATGTTTGTGCCGACCAAAGCCGCATAAATGCTTAATCTGTGAGCCACGTAGCATTGTTTACGGGAAAAATGAACGGGTCACCTGGAATAGCTCCTCCCACTTTGCAACGACTAAAACTGGTGACGACAGCTCATGTTTGCCATAGTAACACACCACACGCTCTCTGGCACAGGAGTTTTCCATGGGCACATCTGTCAGAAATTGTGGCGTGTCAGAGGAAACAATAGGAAGTAGTGTTACTGTAAATAGAGCTCAAGAAATACATCTGACCTAAACAGCTCAAATCAGACTGTACAGTGAAAGCTGCTTGTCCCACGGCATTTTGTGGCTAGGTGGGTAGCTCTCCCACAAAATAATGACAACTAAATGACATTTTGAGGCGAAACACCCCTTTTTAGACAGCGGAGACCTGAAGTACATCAAGCAACTAGGCGAGAGCACAACAGACGCTGGGAAAAACCTCATCCCTGTGTGTTAGAAAGCAAATAAGGGTTTTGAATGTGAGGCTTGCTATAAATGTACCGTGTGTGTCTGCAGCGCCGTGTCCCCTGTGTGTCAGTGTGTATGTGTGAACGCCTTTTGGACGAGTGTGTTTGCTGCACATGCAATGAGGGACGGACATCACCGGGGCAGCGCTCTGAGTGAACGAGGCAGATCAGTCAAAGACTTAAAGCCCTGCTCCCCGACGGAGGAAGCGGACAGGCTTTGATGTTGATGTGAACAAATAAAAGGAAGCCAAAATGAGTGGAATGGACCATTATCTGCTGTGGAGAGGCCCTCCCATGGAACTGAGCCTGCCTGCTTTGCTTCCAATCTGGGGGGGTGGGGTGAGGAGGGGATTGAGGAAGATGGAGACACACACACACACACACACACTGACTGGGAAAGAGGGGGTAGGGGGTCCAGAATCCTATTGATTTCACTCTTGTGCTAAATCCAAATACTGCAGTGTTCTATATTTGCTAGTGTGTGCAGCCTCCTACAAAAGGACATTTTTCTATATGCAATATCCCCTTCAACACCGCAAGAGGCCAAGTGACGGTGAGCATCAGTGGAGCATGACGAAAATGCGTAATACTGTACAGATATATCCACCATGCTTTGTCTGGTGTAGACTATTTAGATCAAATCTAGAGAAATACTCAGATTTTCTCAGCTGGTTAAACAAGGAAAAGGCATCACTGTACCGCTGCACTGCATGGGGACACTTTTAGTGGCACTAATAATAAGACTTGGCGCGTCCTGCTTAGCACCGCTAATGTTAACTCACAGAGAAAGACGCCAGGCGCTTTGCCAATGCCACAAATACACAGATGCAAGAATAAAATCTGCATTGGCCTTGAAAGTGGTGAAATACAATACTAATACCTCCATCATGTGGTAACTAAACAGAAGGAGGCCAATTAATTCAATTATTATTGTATGTTTGTCAGGCCAATTCAAAACCTTTCAAAGCAAAAAACCTGCATGCAAAAAAAGGTCATTCACACCAGGAATGAATGAGTATTTAAAGGCATAGAGAACTTGTTTGCACAAGCTGACACATGTTAACCATCTTTTTGTACTGGCTGGAAAAAGTGGGTCAGACGCACAACAGTGAATGTGTACAGGACTAACAACAGGCAGCAAGAGAGACTCATGAAGCGCTGACACACACAGAGGAAAGTTATTCCCTCTACGTAACAAATGGCATGTAGAGTGTGGTTACAGCATGTCATTAGAGCTAGAAGTGATGCAGCATGTGTGTGCCTGAAAAGAAAACATCTCCAAAAAAGGGATGTTTGAACAGAAAGATGAGGCTGGGTTAAACAGTTTGTGTTGTTTCTGCCTATTTAGCTACGCAGGGCTGTTCAACACGTGCCAGCATCGCAGCTTTCAGAAGTCCAAACAACTTCAGACTCGACACTGCACTTCCTTGGTTTCTGTGCAACCCGCCTCCCGAGGGTGAAGTCGGTCGAATGAACTGTTGTCGAGGAACGCACCTGCCGACCGAGGAGCCGATCGGATCGACTGTTGTGGAGAAAATCAAAGGACAGACATACAGAGAGAGTCTAGTCTAGAGGTGCTAGACCTCATCAACTGGATCAGTTCAGAGAATGTGCTGTAATTTGTACATATATTCGTATGTAATTCATGTATTCATGAACCAGGAGCTACAAAGACAGCAAAAACCCACACAAGTCTTTCTCCCAGGAGACTGCTGTTCGCGTCCCATGAAACGAGAAGTTGATTTATTTATCTGGCGCTAGCCTGCTACAGCGGGGAGCTAGCAGCGGCGTTAGCTTGCTACAGCGGGGAGCTAGCAGCGGCGCTAGCTTGCTACAGCGGGGAGCTAGCAGCAGCACTAGCTTGCTACAGCGGGGAGCTAGCAGCGGCGCTAGCTTGCTACAGCGGGGACAACCACTGAAGGTAGTAGCGGCTTGTAACCCAGCTTTTACGGTAGTTTTGTTGCCTTAGTTTTTCCCAATCTTTTTCAGTTTCCTGTGAAGAAGGAAGTAAAGACTGTATGCATGTAACAGGTGGAAATTCACACGTGTTGCTGGAGAAAACCTTAAGATATCCTATCGTTAGATTTCATACAAACTGCTGCATGAGGATACACAGACGAGGGTTTGAAGCAGTTCACATCCAGCCGAGGATCTTCCTCCCACTGTCTTGGAGGCTGTCCCCCTAAGAGATGAGCTGACATGGGAGGAAGGTCTGCTAATCAAGCTGTCCCATGTGCTCTCTCTCTCTCTCTCTCTCTCCAACGGCTGACATCCAGCCTGCTTCACTTTCTTTTGGTTTGCAACACCTCCATAGCACAACAACCACACTGCACCGCTTTCATTGCTGACGTTGCTGATCTACACTCTGTTGGTTTGAGTTAACCTCAATAAATCACTCTTGTTTCAAGCTTCACACATGTTATTCCCCATCTCTCTCTCATTTCCCGCCATCTTGTCTAGACTATCAAATAAAGGCATAAAATGGCCAACGTTATTAAAGAACAATGACGGGAAGAATAACACAAGTAGTTTACAATAACTGTTTTCCTCCCTCGTGGGTAAAAGAGTATTGAGATAATGCAGGAAACGAGATAATGGATGGTGGAGACACTTACCTATAGCTTTAATGTAAGCGATGAATAATTAAAAACAGCACCTTTGACCTGCAGGATGATGTAGCCTGAAGATGGTTGCTTAACTGAAGTGTGTCCGGCGCTGACCACGTGTTGCATAGCGTGCAGGTGTTCTCACTCTTTCTAAACTTTGAAACAATGCGTCCACCCATGCAGGCATAATCCTAGTTGAAATCCTGGGCCGCTTTTCTTTCCTCTTTCAAGGCACCGTGACAGGGATCGAGGGTCGGCGGCGGCGGCGGCTGAAAGTTGTAATTAGTTTGCGACGCCTCGTCTGCTGACGGGCGGTCGGCTTTAATTTGATCAGCAGCCCTAACGGAGCGTAAAACGACACAAGGGACTACAAGATGCTGTGGTCAACAAGTCATTCCTTTACATACGTGTGCTCCGGTTAGACTGACGACCCAATGACGAGGACGCTCTCCATCTCCTTTCTCTTCTATTTAAACATCAAACCACGCCTCATTTCACTTTATGGACTCTTAAACCGCTTCAACAACTTGATGTGCGTACTTCAGTGAGAGCTGCTGAGATCTGGGATGTCCTATTTATGATGCTCCTTCTACTCCCCACCCTCTGCCTGCTGCTCTTTTATTTTAATAACCCCAGGTTGCTCTGTTGTGAACTGGTGCTGTGGAACACTGAGCTTGACCGGCTTTGGTTTATTCATGAGGTTCAATGAGCGACGGCTTTTGATGTCCATGAATTATTCAAAGGCAACACTTTTTTGACTACTCCTTCACTTTGGTAAATACGTCCCGCGCCGCCTCACCAAGTCTTCATCGCTGTGCTGCTTAATTGGAAGATGACGTGTGGACAGACAACTGGTGTCCACTCCTGAAAAGGCCCAGGAAGCCTTACTGTGTTTCATAATGCAGTGCTTCATAATTGTAGGTGTCTCTTTTTTACTTCAGTATTTCATCTTGGCACACAACTCTTTTTATCATCACAGTTGGCTGAAGCTGCTATTCAAGCAGCTATAGTGAGTGTCAAATACAAGCATATATTGGCATATATATATATATATATATATATATATATATATATAGAGAGAGAGAGAGAGAGAGAGAGAGAGAGAGAGCTCTTCATTTCTATCTTGGGGACAAAGTCAGGGGAAACAATAAGAAATAAATTCAGCTACTAAGATGCTATCTAAGTGTTGAAAGTCTTTCATTCAACAGATCTCAGCAGGTCTGAGGACGATCTGTTTGAAAATAAAAGGTTGTTGGATGCAGAGTCCAAATATGTCTAAAGTGTTAATAGCTGTTCTGAATGGCCACAAGAGGGGAAACTGTCCAGAATAACCTCAGTGAAAGTTTGCAGGAGTGGTACAGAATTATTTTCTCTCCTTTTAGCAAGTTGTCTTGGGATGGCGAGACTATTTTTCACTAATATAATGAGAATAAAGCTGCATTGAAATGAACTCCCCGTGTTCAAATTAGTCTTTTTCTGGGAATCTTTTGAAGGATTTCTTCTTCTTGTTATAACATGCTTGTTTTGGTGGTGACATTATAATATGAAGAAAAGATGAGCGCATTGCTCATTTATTCTCATAGGTGTGTTTGTGCGTCATCTCCTGCATTAGGAAGGTGTAATATTATGTGCACAGTGGATAAGCCATGGTGATTAGCGATAGCTGAGACCCCCTGCTGGTCCTCTATGTTAAGTCCAGCGAGCAGCATCAGAGCGTCCAACTAATCTGGGCTTGTCTCTCATTTGGTGTGGTAACAGAGTCCCGTCTAAACCTCAGCTTCTGTCATGTACAGTTGAGCAGCAGCATGCCTCTCTGTGCTCTGGCAGTCCTCTCAGTTCCTCATTCACATACCGGTGCACGCCTCACAAAGTCACTCTCCTTCATCCACTGTCTTTTGAATGCCGATATTATACGACAGCGTCGCCATAATGGGGTGCGAGGGCAGCGGAGAGAGCGAGCGACTGGGATCCTCTCTGCTGTTTTACCCCATGCGGCGGCACGCAGCGCGGGCAGGAGTGATATAATTAGAATGGAAATTACAGAAAGTTACAGGCGAGCTAAATCCCCCCCCCCTCCTCTTGCATCGTGTGGCTAAAAATGTCCCGGGCAACGCCAGTGGATGTATCACCATAGCAACAGCCTTCTTCTGCACTCTATTTTCAGACTGGAAAAAAGGGAGAACCATCCAGAGAGAGAGAGAGAGAGAGAGAGGAGGGAAGAGAGAAATGCAAACATTGCCGTTTCTGTAAAAATGATACATTATTCAAGTAAGGAAAACATCTCAGGGTGAGTGCCGGGAGGCGTGCGGCTGAACCGGACTCTTTTGGGGGCGCATGTCGGTGTGACGGTCACACAAGGACGACGGGGCGCTGCCGGGTTGACTTACACGAGCGAGCAGAGGTCAGCGCGGGAAAATCTACGCGGCCGCAGCCGGAGACGTTAAACATCGACGCGGCGGCTTCTATCTGAATCCATCACACATCACACGGCCGCTGCGAATCACCTGGCGGAGGAAACGGGGTCGTTTGGGCATTAACGGGCCTCGGCGTCGACAGTTCAGCGCCGGGTCAAGGGCACGGCGTCATTGCGCCGATGAGTCAAACATCTGATACGGGTTTTATGTTTCCAAATCAAATCATGAAAGAAGAAGAAAAGAAAGAAGACCTGCTCCCAATGCACTTAGTCTCCATTCCCCCAATTCTCTTCAGTTCAGTTCAATTTATTATAATTCATTTCGGCACAATGTGGTTTATTGGCATGGCAGTTGAGAATGAAATGCCAAAGCACCAAGACAAAAGATCCCCATTTTCTCTCTTTCTCACTCTCGTCTGGTCTAATCAGGTCTTAAATGAAAGCATTCTCTCTCCCTCTCTCTTTCTCTCTCTCTCTCTCCCTCACACACACGCACAGAAACACTCTCTCTGTCCATCTTTCCGTCTCCTAATGTTTCTCTCGCCCCCCCAGGGGGTCTGATTGAGCCGGCTGGGAGGCATGGATCTTTCTCTATTGATCCGCCTGCTGAATCACTTATCCCTTTTCCAATGGCCTTCACCACCACGCTCAGGTTTTAGCACTCTCTGCATGCACACATTTCCTTACTAGCAGCGCCAAGAGCCGGGCTTGGAAAGAAATGCTTCACAAGTGGAAAGAATATAGTGATTTGATGGAGAAGAGAAAAAAAAACTTGCCAACTGTAATGAAGTACAGTTTCTAGTGAAGAAATGTGTAAATCAAACGGATTGACTGTGGAATACCTCAAGGAACAAAAAAGCAGTGTGTGTGTGTACGATGAATTCAATTTCCTTTCGCAATCAATAAGATTGCGAAAGTAAATTGGGTTCATTGTTATATATAGCAATAGTAGTGATGAAAGCATCCTGGCCATGCTAATGCTCAATTAAGAGTTCAAAGCAGGAACATAGAAAATGGATTGCCATTACTAGATTTGAAGATGGGAACTCTATTTCTAGAGAAGCACAGTATCTTAAAGGACAGAAACAGGTCAAAGGTCAACGTCCATGAAGTAATGCAACTTGATTAATGCAGCAGGAAGAATGAGCGATGGTGTGTGAACTCTGCAGAACCTGCTTTTCAGAGCTCCGCCCTCAGTTCTGCGGTGACCTGTTCAAAGAGGCTTTCATCTCCAAACAAAGCCGTCCAAAGCCACACAACAAGACTTAGAATCGGATGAGAAACATGTTGAATGCCATTATGTAACGGGTTGAATATCTTCATATAAATCGGTAGAATAAGAACATTTTCGTCAAAGCCCTATGGGTGTGAAACTATGCAGACAAAGCAAAGCTGGGGCATTTATTTATACGGCCCGCTATGTAGGCTATGGAGATCATTTGAATGCAGCAGTGCCATACACAAACCTTTTATTATCACCATCCATCAACTTGTCATGCATCTTTTTTTCTTTTTCTTCTCCATCTGCTTGTGAACTGGCCAGCTGAAGAAGAAAATGAAGAAACGAGAAACTGTCCTTCCTGGTGGCCATTTGAACTGAATAAATCAAACAATCATTTGGATCATTCACTGATTAAATCAATACAGAGAGGGGGATAAAACCCATCTGAGGGCTTCTGGGTATATTCAGCCTGTGTGCACACACCGCTGTACACATGTTTTAAAGTGCTGTGGCTTTTGGAACGCTGAACTGTTTTCAAGTTAACACTACAAAGATGTCTCTCCTCGTGCTGCAAAAAGCTTGTTGCTGCCGTTGAGAACAAGCAGAACAAGAAAGCTGCGGTCCCTGAGGTCACGCAGCTCTCTGTCCACCAGACTGTGGGCCGAGAGACGCTCTCACTCTGCAGCAGGATGGACTCTAAACAAGTCCCAGCATGCATCCTGGTCATGTCTTTCTGCTTGTTTCTGTCTCCCGCTCTGGTTCACTTTCTCTGACTGTCACTCTCGCTCTCTCTCTCTCTCTCTCTCTCTCCATCTCTCTCTTTAACTCTCACTTTAACTCTATCTATCTTTATCTCTATCTCTCTTTAACTCTCTCTCTCTCTTTTTTTAACTCTTTTTAACTCTCTCTCCCTCTTTAACTCTGACTCACTCGCTCTCTCTCTCTCCCTCTCTCTCTCTCTCTTTAACTCTGACTCTCTCTCTCTAGCTCTCCCTCTTTAACTCTCTCTCTCTCTCTTTAACTTTCTCCATCTCTCTCTTTAACGCTCTCTCTCTCTCTCTCTCTCTCTCTCTCTCTCTCTCTCCATCTCTCTCTTTAATTCTCACTTTAACTCTATCTATCTTTATCTCTATCTCTCTCTCTTTAACTCTCTCTCTCTCTTTTTAACTCTTTTTAACTCTCTCTCCCTCTTTAACTCTGACTCACTCGCTCTCTCTCTCTCTCCCTCTCTCTCTCTCTTTAACTCTGACTCTCTCTCTCTAGCTCTCCCTCTTTAACTCTCTCTCTCTCTTTAACTCTCCCTCTCTCTCTCCCTCTTTAACTCTCTCTTTAACTCTCTCTCTCTCTTTTTAACTCTTTTTAACTCTCTCTCCCTCTTTAACTCTGACTCACTCGCTCTCTCTCTCTCTCCCTCTCTCTCTCTCTTTAACTCTGACTCTCTCTCTCTAGCTCTCCCTCTTTAACTCTCTCTCTCTCTTTAACTCTCCCTCTCTCTCTCCCTCTTTAACTCTCTCTCTCTCTCTCTTTAACTCTCCCTCTCTCTCTCTTTAGAGACTCTAAACTCTGATTAACTCTGACTCTATCTCTTTCCCCCCTCCTCCCCCCTCCCTCGTGCTTTTGTTTGACTTTATTTTCCTCATCAAACACGATGATTCGTCACTGTTAACACGATACGCACTGACCTCCAGTGACCTCCAGTGACCTCCAGTGACCTCCAGCGACCTCCAGTGACCTCCAGTGACCTCCAGTGCGCTCCGTCTCGGTGAACCCTCTCCGTGGTTCTGCTGGGACGACTCTCACAGACGGAGGACGCAGGCAGAGAGACGGAGCGAGAGAATAATGACGAGCATCTAGCACGTGGTTGAAAGTCCGCAAGAAACAAGGGCGGCAGATCAAACGAGACAGACGCAAAGACGAAAGAGGATATGTGCCTCTCAGTAAGTATGCAGAGCTTATGAATATGATGCTGTATCATGGTCCGTTGTCATGGGCGTGACCTCAAGGTCATGAGAGTTATTCCTGGGATAAATGAAAGAACACACATACACTCACATCCGTATCTATGTAACTCCAGCTTGGGTTCACAGCTGTCAGTCAATTATAGATGTAGGTCAAATCAGACTGCCTCAGATCAGTAATAGTGCAATAGGAGGGATGAAGGACTGTGTAAGCACGGAATGAGAGAGAGAGAGAGAGAGAGAGAGAGAGAGAGGGGAAAAGAAAGAAAGAGTTGAGAGACAGGGAAAGAGAATCAGAATGAAAAAGTGAGATTTCCTGCAGATTTCCTGCTCCGACACGAGGTCAAGGAGAGTGCGACCCCCTTGTTAATCACGAGTACACAACATGTGCGTCTCACGCAAAGAGGCCTGCACTGCCTTCAGAGGAGAAAAGACCTTTTCTTGAACATTCGCAGAACTGGACTGAAACCAGCAGTGAGAGAGAAAGAGGAACGGATGAAAACACAACCTGTTTTTGCCAAGTCGCCAGTGGCCTCAAACCAACATTTCTTTTTTGCAACACAATGGAGCCAACAGCTCTCAAACAATCAGAGCTTTTTGGAAGGTTTTTTTGTGTAGCTAATTGTGTCTTCATGTGCTTCTCATCTATTTGTGTTTTTCCATTTCAAATACATTGTACAGTTCCAGTAAAAAAAGATGACAAGACGAAGAAGAAAATGAGACTGCAATGTGTAGATATTATATACAAAGGAATCCACATTAATCCAAAGATCTTTAGTGAGAAATCCGTCAATGTTTTGAAGGAACCTGATGGTCTTGGATTCTGATTCAGGATAGTTTGAGCAACAGGAACGACAGCGACTTCATGCTTTAACGATCCCGTACAGATGAGGGGATGAGCCTCCTGGAAAACTGTGTAGCTTCATCACCGCTTACGTGGCTTGACTTTAAGCTTCATCAACTGATGTTCATTTAGTTGCCAAACATACTAAACATTTAAAAAAATCAACAAGGGACGATTCTTTGATTCATCTTTTGCCGGGGCCATTATAATTCGTATTATAAGCTGCTTTCAGGTCATAATTCTCTCTAATATCTGTTTTATATTGCTGTGATAACATCTTCAAACAACTGTACTTATCAAGTTACCATAGTACTCCTTTATCAGCAAGCATCCAGGAAGAGCGCAGAGTTTTGAAGCAAATTTGACAAACAGTGGAATTACAATGTCCAAAAAGACTTTCCCCCATAGATTTATAGTCCCTGAGATTGAGATGTATTGGATTAATATCAACATTTTAATTTCCCTACATTCTGCACCCCCAAACCCCCAGCGCCTCATTTTCTCCGTCACACGTTTCTAACTCCTGAAGCCTTCCTGGTCGGCCCACATTTCTAAAACTGCGACATTTTGGTTCCCAGCATGCCCAAATCGGCCAATGTTTTGCCATAAAATAAGTAATTTTTCCATTTTTGAACCGAACGACACAGTTTTTTGACTGAAACTCCTTCCTAACATGCCAATGCTTTGTTTCATTGTGATTTTTGTTGCAGATTCCTATTCTTTAGGTCATAATCTTTCCAAAAAGGTGCGTTATTAGTATGTGGGCTGTTGCCAACGCCCTGAACCATACAGTTTGAAAAACTCGGTGACCGCTCGAGGAGGATGTTCATAGTTATGATCAAAATATGATATAAAAGTGATTCTTTTTTAAATAACACAAGTATTAGAACTCATTTGGGGCTCATACGACTACTTGAACACGGGGAACACGAGGTACAGAAGGCTGGGGCTCAGAAAATGATCTTACTTATATAAAATGATGTCTTATCGCGGAAGTTGAGTACCATAATTATTTATTTATTAAAACTGCTACAAGCAATCATGCTACATATTCTGGCGCCCAACGTGGGGCATAACGCAGACTAATTGTTTTATTATATTCACTAATCACTGTGAATACGTCTCTCAGTAGGCGTCTGTCAGGCGCTGGGAAGAGGAAGAGTTGACATGTTGCTACGGTTACCAGGCAAAGCAATCAGCATGGGGTAGTGAAATCTATTTAGAGTAATATTGGTGAGCGTCCTTATCATACACCTAAAGCCAGAAAATCGGCATTAATTGATTAATACGACCCGCTCAATTTACTATGAATAATCAAATAAAAATTTGTTGAACTAATGATCCATTGAAAACACTGTGAGCGACTCAGAGTACAATTAAGAAAATACATGTAGGCTAAATATAGTGAATTTATGAGAAAACAAGTTAGCATGTACATTATACTACAAATACAACACTTAGCCTATAGAAATAGCCTATACGTACAATTTGTACATTATAGACCTAAACAACCGCGTAAATGATAACGCTGAAGATGTGGATCCATGATTAATTCAGCGTTTAAAAATTCATAAATAAATCAGAATACTATTCCAACATACGGCAGAAGGATTGCAGGAGCAAAACCAGACGGAACTACAGTAATACACAGTGCAATTATTCAACATTGTGGTCATGTTAATGATATGTGTCAGCTGCTGGCAGAAAGGTCTTCATGTGATGAGCCTGGCTGCTCGTTGCTGTTGCTGTTTCTGTTATTACTTGTTCTGCGTTAGTCAGTCTTTATTCCACGATTTCATTTAAATTGTGGAATCTAATTTGCCCGTTTGTATAACTCCAGTCCAATTGTGGCGGCAGTGGACCGCCAGTAAACAGAAAAAGAGAAGGCTGCTTGTATGAATCTGCATGCATACCGTCTATATGTATGTGTATTAAATCATGATTAATAAGCCGCTGAAAGGCCATTGTGTCGCTTTATGTGAGCTGTGTGTTGGGATGCTGTGTGTTGGGATGCTGTCCCGTGTTGAGTGGGACTCACTCTGAACTGGTTTCGTATGTATGTCTGTATGTATGTATGTATGTATGTATGTATCTATCTATCTATCTATCTATCTATCTATCTATCTATCTATCTATCTATCTATCTATCTATCTATCTATCTATCTAGACTGTTAAACTGAGATAACAGATATATAGATTATCATCACTAAGGCAATAACCTAATATATAGGAGGGATTTATTTGAACAGAAGCTCATAAACATGTTTAGGATTGCAACCAATGACTTCCAATATGATTACTCTACTATCTTCTTTCTCTTTTAATGCATTGATTGTTTTACCTTTTTTCTCTTTTGTTTGTTCTTCTCATCAGAACAACTTAGATCTGAAAATAAAGAGAAATGCAATGGCATCTACCTGGATGGCTCAAGTGGAATTGTATGATGCATGTTGGCTCAACCACAGTCCAAATGAAAAATTATTATGAATAAACCAACATTGGTATGTTTAAATTAAATACTTAAACTAAAATCTTCACTAATACACTTCTTTCAGGAACTGCTTTCACGACCCATGTGACACTAAGTGGTTTGACATGCGTCTGGACAAACTCAAGATCAGACTTGGGGTCGAGCCTGACACTCAAATCAATGAATGAACTATCAGACCTTCGTAAAGACTGAGCTCACACGGTTTATTGACCTCACCTTTCTGGTTTCACGAGCAGCTGCATTCCTGAGCGACACACACACACATCCAATTGTGAATAAACAACTCAAAGAAACTTGACGCAAACTAACATGTTCCTTACTTGATATGCCACTCCTAGTCTTAGCAAGTCCTTGTATTTTATATATAGTTGTAATCTACCTCAGAGTAACAGACTCACTTTATTTCTAAACTATTCACAAATGGACTGTTTTACCTGTTTTGTTTGCATTCGTTATAATCTTTAGTCATACAAAACCCATCTTGCATTACTGACTTATTATAGTGTTTGTTTATGCATAACTACTGAATTCATCATGACATTTATTAATGCTTTGTACAGCATAAATAGTCTACACTTTAGATTAAGTCACAGAACATACTTAACTAATACTTAACTAATGAGTAGTAACTACTGAATGAACGAGTAGTAACTACCTGACTTCATCATGAATTGCAGCATTTTTTTTCATAATTTACTAACACTTTACAAATGATCTTATTAATCATCTATAAGTCCTGAATACTTCATTTACAAATGGGGAATCCATCATTTATAAAGTATGAAACCCAAGCTTATTAATCAAGAATGAGTTACTAATGAGTATTCATGTTGGAATAATGTTCAATAAATGATGAATTCATTGTTTATTCATGCTTTACTAATGCTAAAAAGTGTGTACTTATTATAAAGTGCTACCGTCTCTTCTACTCTTCGGCCTTTTGCCTCTGGACTTTGCCGCTGAAGGTTGATCTCTGAGCGATGCACCGACGTGCTGGAGATTTATTCCAGTAACTGGTGGGAGAAGGAGACTCTAAAAGAAAAGACTCTAAGATGAAAGACATGGTAACCCCTGCTGCTACAAAGGAGGGCGATAAGATGACTCGGCATCCTGCTGAGAGAGAAGGAGACGAGGAAGAACAGTTCAAGCCGAACCTGGACGAAGAAGACGACCAGAATCCAAAGATATCAGAGACTGAGAGATGGAAGAATGCCATTCAACAAATCTAAGTATCAGGAACAAGATCTAAGATGCAGAGATGCCCACAGAGGAGCAGCTGCCACTACACACACAGAGCAATGCAAAGACGTTACAGACAGAAAATAAACACACTGTGGAAACACACTGGACAGCTCCAGAAATATTGCAAACAAAACTTAATATACTCGTTGGTACAAGTATATTAACTAGGAATTACCATGCCCAAAAAGACTTGGATTAATATCGAAAGTTTTTCCAAAATTGGGTGGCGCCTCATTTTCTCCGTCACACGTTTCTAACTCCTGAAGCCTTCCTGGTTGGCCCACATTTCTAAAACTACTAAGTCATACAAGAAGTGCGGAAGCTGATGAACATTTCAATACCCAGCATGCCCAAATCGGCCAATGTTTTGCCATAAAATAAGTAATTTTTCCATTTTTGAACCGAACGACACAGTTTTTTGACTGAAACTCCTTCCTAAAATGCCAATGCGTTGTTTTATTGTGATTTTTGTTGCAGATTCCGATTATTTAGGTCTTAATCTTTCCAAAAAGGTGTCTTATTAGTATGTGGGCTGTCGTTAAGGCCCAGAACTATACAGTTTGAAAAACTCGGTGAGGCATTTTTGGGGAATCTGGCTCATATCGTGCTGGATGTTCATAGTTATGATCAAAATATGGTATAAAAGTGATTCTTTTGAAAATATACAATTTCTTCAGGTTCCTTTCTTATCAATGGGATTAGCTGTCTCTTCTTAATAACACATTGATTTACACTTGAGAATAATCAGGAGAAGCAGTGAAGCATTTTCGTTTGAAGCATTTCCACTGCTCCTTAGGATGGGTTAAATGCAGAGAACACATTTCATGTATGTATGTATGTACTATGACAAATAAAAAGGATTTCGTTTTCGCATGATGGGATCACTGCAGGCAACAAAGAGGTGACCCGGGAAACATCACTGCCCAGGAACCAATCAGAGCTGAGATCCGAGGTTATACGTATTCTATATAAATGCAAATTGCTGCCTATTATTATAATTATTGTTTTGAACTGATCTCTATCATCTGTGAACCTAAACTGCAACAACAATGGAATCATGTGTTGAACTGCATTTGGATTGACGGCACGATTGATCTGCCCACAAGCGGCCGATAGTGAGCCTGCCGTGTTTTTGCCCAAAGCGCGACATCCATTCAAAATGTTTATTTAATAAGGGGACAGTGCACATTAATAGAAAACATTTCTGTTAAATGTGCCAGTTAGCCAAGAGGCTGTTTTCCATCCGTAGTCCCGAGAGGCAGATGTTAAACAAGGATTATAAAATGTTGATGCGTTTACAATGCAGTCAAACACGGCTAAACAACAATAAAAGACACGCAGGTAGATGATGGTGGACCGGTAAAGTCAAGACAGACAGACAGCTGACAGGCAGACAGACAGAACAGACAGACAGCTGACAGACAGACAGACAGACAGACAGACAGACAGACAGACAGACAGACAGACAGACAGACAGCTGACAGACAGACAGACAGACAGACAGCTGACAGACAGACAGACAGACAGACAGACAGACAGCTGACAGACAGACAGACAGACAGACAGACAGACAGACAGACAGACAGCTGACAGACAGACAGCTGACAACAGAGAGACAACAGGCAGAGGGGAAAGTACAACCATGTTTCAACAGTAACCGACATGCACACACACACACACACACACACACACACACACACACACACACACACACACACACACACACACACACACACACACACACACACACACACACAGATACACACACACAGAGACACACACACACACACACACACACACACACACACACACACACACACACACACACAGGCAGCCACAGAGAGACACGCACATGCACACACACAGAGAGAGACACATACACACACACTCACACACACACACATAGACACACACACAGAGAGCGAGAGAGACACACACACACAGTCACAGAGAGAGAGACACACACACACACACACGCACATGCACACACAGAGACACACATGCACACACACACACGCGCATGCACACACAGAGACACACATGCACACACAGAGACACACACACACACACACACGCGCACACAAAAACACGCTTGTTTAGTCACACAGACCAGTCGTCGTCAATTGTGGATTTTCATCAACCTCTGATTAGCTTGTGAGTGATCAGCGCACAGGAGTCCCCTCACCAGGCTTTAGCGTTAGCCGCGTTAGCCGTGCAGAAAGTCCGTCTGCCGGACACACACACGTGCTGCTGGTGTGTAACTTGCCGATTAGCAGGAGCTGAGTGAGCGCTTTAGCTATAGAAAATGACAACAAAGGGAGGGCGGATGTTGCGGCGGCAGAGCGAGGGAGAGACAAATGATCCGCACGCCACTCAGGTGACTCTGTGTTGACAGCAGAGGTCACGTTGAGAGATTGGCTCTACCTGTAGCTTCAGCACGGGGGGCAAAGTGAAGGCCTCTGGCGGCGCAGACAGGATGCTACGGGAGGTCTCTTAACATGTTAACACACAGACCAACAAGCATTTCTATTTACCAATGTGCTGCTCTTGATTAGACCCGAGACTGCGGGCCCTCCCTGTGAACATGGGCACACACACACACACACACACACACACACACACACACACACACACACACACACACACACACACACACACACACACACACACACACACACACACACACACACACCCCTATATACATCAGAGGCCATAGGTTCCCCCTGCCAACCTGCTGCTCTCTCGCCAGCGTTTCCTCGAGGTGACACACACTCTCAGATCAACACACACACATTGGCAGCAGCAGATGACTTCAGATGTAATCCACACCCGGGGTGCTGCAGTGGTATTATGGACAACAAAGGCCTGATAAAGATGCCATTTTAGGGCATTTAGCTCCTGGATATGATTAGTAACGAGCCACACCAGGTGAGACCCCGAGGCTACTGCGCCGCTCCGCCAATAATGAGAGCGGGATGGAGGGAGAAAGAAAGATATAGGGATGGAATGAGAGAGTGGTCATCTTGTAGGAGGAATTAACCCCATTCGCCCAAGCTTTTTTTTTTACCGATTTTTCGATAATGAGGAAGTGAGTTTTAAAATACTCAAATGCTTCTAGATCATCAACCACATGTCCGATTTAATAAATGTAAACGGCTAAAGTACTGTAAACCCTTGTGAGAAGAGAAACGATGGCCTACATTTAAAAAAAAAGATTGTTATATTATATTAAGTACCACGTATGTAACCGTAGAGACGGTAGTAGTGGGATCACTGTGTGTAGGTCTTAATCTTTCTAAAGAGGTGCAGTATTACTCTGGGGCATGATGGGAAGGCACCACAAATACAATTTAAAAAAAAAACTCTGGGAGCGACCGAGGACTCATTTTTTGATCAGACTCTTGACTTTTGATCATATTTATGCAGAAAATAAATAATAAATATTATTTTTTTAAAGGCAAGGAGTTGCTGATTCTTTAAAGATCAAGGACAATAGGGGCTGGTATTCATATCAAGGTCATATGAGCTGTAGAACACCTGAAGAAGCCCTAGGGTATCCTGATCAGGGGACCCTAGGGCTGATGAGGTTTTAAATGCATCTTTAAAAGAGGAAAGAATGAGAGGGATACTATGGTAATTGGGACTAAGTAAGAGTGGGAGGGACAGAGCAGTATGAGAGGTTTCAGATGATTGTATTATAAACAGGAACACCTACAGTTAATGGCAGGACGCCAGCTCTTTAGTTGTAATGATTCAAAACAGGAGGAAAAAAAAGGGACAATTTCACAAGGAAGGCCGGGGGAAAGGAGGGAACGAGGGAACGAGGGAACGAGGGAAGAAGGAGTATGAATGGGGTAAAGGGAGGAGATAGCAGCAGTTCTCTGTCGGGCACAGCAGGTTAATTTGCTCTTGTCAGAACGAGAGCTTTCCCTCCAGCCGGCCTTATCTTTGTTGTCCTCCTGGATGTCGGTGTCAAACCGAGAGGCGGTTTGTGGATCCCGCCTCGGCTCTGTCACCTCGCTGGTTGCAGCCCAGGAGTGACAGAGGAGCAGCTTTAACACTGTAATCCTCTAATTATATCAATTAAGGGGCTGAAGAATTGAGCGGAGGAATACAAATTCTTCTTGTCAAGAGGGGAAAGTAAAATGGCATACACAGGTACAAGCTATACAGGTACAAAGGGACTCAATAGGGACAAGAGCACTCATGAAGGAGGATCAATGCTAATTAATTGTGACGAATAACTTAAAATGTGTTCATTAGTTAAACATGGTCCAATCCCTGTTGACTACATCACTTCCAAAAAAGAACCAGATACAGCCGGAATAATGAAGAAAAGAAAGAGCAAAATGCAAATTCAGGATGAGTGTCAGTTAAGAGGACTTAGGGAGCCTTAAAGTGTTGTACATTACCTCGAATGGGATTTAGAGCAGCTATAGAGAGATTACACAATGACACAGACTGCAGTCATGCTAATCATGTACATGTCAAAGTCCTGTGGAGGACCACACAGAATACTGTGGTCTACTCCCTGAAACGTGCTGCAGCATTGAGCGTTGGTGAAAATATGAAGAACAAGAACACACGCTGAGCTGAACTGTATGACTTATAAATTAAAAGAATTAAAGGAATGCACTCGAAGAAATGCTGCAGTACCAAAAATCAAGCATGAAAGCAGAAGTATTAGGAGAAAAACAGTAGAACAGTAGAAAAAATAAGAAGATATATGAAAAAAACAAAAAACATACCAGAAATAAGCATAACAAAGCTGATGTAACGCATCAAAAATGCACATAAACACATATTGTACAGGACCAAGACGATGAACTAAAAAATGCAGCTTGTGGTAAACAAATTCAAGAACAATATTTATGTGAACTGCTGTTATAGACCTTTTTCACAAGTCCTGGCAAAGATGCACAGCTATAATTAATAACATACATAATAATGATGCATATTGAAGTAGTGACAGGGCCCAACATACTGTTTGACCCAGTGTTAGTGTTGTTAGTAAGTTTATTGATGAGTCAGCATGTCTGCTGTGAACAAAGAGCACAACACAAGCATGTGAACAGCAGGCGTGACAGTAGCACTGACGCTGATAGCTATTAGCGTATAGCTAATGCTGATAGCTGTTAGCGTATAGCTAACGCTGATAGCTATTAGCGTATAGCTAATGCTGATAGCTATTAGCGTATAGCTAACGCTGATAGCTATTAGCGTATAGCTAACGCTGATAGCTAACGTCATGTCAGTCATGCTAACAAACTCACCTTAGCTAGGCTGTTAGCATCACTTCACATGGAAATGAGCAATAATGAATTTAAACAGTGCTGTTTGAAGTATCTTTTGATAATAGCTGAGCAAACATTTCAAATGAACTTTTATATTGTCCACACACACTTCTGTATATTTGGTGTGCCTTTGTTTGCTCATGTTGGTGCTTTCAATTGTGTGTGTTTTCATACATGTAGTTATAGAATGAAAGTGTTTTCTTTTTAATATTCTTGCTATCCCACTTGTTTTCTCCTTGGGAGCCCCACTAAGATACATTCTTGGAAAATACATTTTTTGTGTGTGTTTTGTTCTGTTGAAAAGAAAACACTTTACTTTACATTGAAGGTTCTTTTTTATTTTTTGCTCCATGGGATGTAAAAACATAACTCAAAAAACATACAACCAAGTGCACAGTACAAAATAATAACA